>CM021109.1:481875301-481904195 GCA_007115665.2 Sequoiadendron giganteum
GATTTGTATATTTGTTAATATTATAATTTTAAATTTTTATAATTAGTACTATTTATATTTCATATTTTCTAATGATTATCACTTATATTTAGTAAATTATATATTTAATAATATGTGGCATGGTATTGGTTAAGGTAAGGGCTTAAGTATCAAGGTTCAAAACCCTAATACGAATTAATAGAATTTATTGAGATGAGTCCTCACGACCTTAACATCACTTACCATAGTCTTTCGGGTCAAAAGCATCTACACTAATTTAATATATATATATATATATATATATATATATATATATATATATATAATTTATATTTATTATTTAGTAAATTATATTTTTAATAATATATTATTTATATTTAATATTTTTAATGATTATTGCTAATATTTAGTAAAGAATGAACTCCTGGAAAGGTTGTTGGCTCTCCTAGGCTTGGAGATTAGTGTTATTAAAAACAATGGTTTCTTCTTTGCCCATCTACCTTCCCACACATAAATATTACATATAACCATATCATTATATACTTTATGAAATAAACATCATACATCATAAGGATACCACATAACATAATAAGATAAACATCCAAAATACAATTTCATAAACATTAACTTAATCCAATAGTTACATATCTCATTCCCTAAATGAGGCAATAGTACATAAGTGTTACAATTACAGAATTTCACCTCATAAAAATAAGAAGGATAAAATAATTTATACAAAAAGAAATATTACAAAGCATGAATTTATAGCAAGAACCGCGAGCTGTCCATTTGGATGTCTCACCACCAAGTACTGAAGATAGATGGGGACCCAACGGTGTATGGTACATATTCCACCCAACCAAGTGGTACCCGAAGGCCCACCCCCCATGCTAGGAGATAGTAACAAAGTAACATGGACAAATATCTATGACCACTAACCATAGGTAAACTCATACTGACTCAACCAAACACAAGTACAATGCAAGTACAATGCAAGTACAACTTTCACATCATTGACATAGGTCACATTGCTTCCAGACATAAAAATAGATCAAGTATGTTCAGAGAACCATACACATAAAACAATTAATAACAGTTGTCCTAGATAGAGTTTCATCACATAGTAGTCATGAGATCTCCTCTAGGCATTCTTCATAGGCTCTGATAATCCTGGTGACCTCAACCGAACCCCAGCCCTCATGCTCACTCATGTGGCATCAAATACCTCTCGTATTGACAAGATAGATGATTGCCATTTTAGGCCTTCCCACTCATCCCAAGTCTAAACAAGCCCTTGTGTCTATGAGTGAGGCATAAATTATCTTGATTAGTTTGGAAGTTAGTCCTAATCTTCTAAGTACATTACTTTAATTATCACTTGTTTAAATAACTTTTGAAGGTTACCCGGTTTACCTCTTTGGGCTCCAACACCTAACACAAGCCACTCTTCTATTCAACAACACACACCCAAACAATCCACCAAGGGAATCACAAGTGCATACAAACTAGGCATCAAAACCACTCCAACACAAGGAGGAAACAAATAATAGAATTCACTCCAAACATCTTGGAGGCAACAAGCAAATAATCCACTCCTTTCACAATAGGCACAAACATCCCCATTCATGGAAACTGGGTAAAAATTGAAAAGACTCCATGCACTACCCAAGGGAAAAACAATTGGTTGACATAAAGATTCGACAACCCTCATCCTCTAAGATCTTCTGGAAGACTTACAAATTTTGGACTAAAACTCAATCCCATATCCCACAATGCAACTAGACGACATAGCTACAAAGTGCATTCAAGTCATAATTCAAATCTAATATTTGGATTTCCTAGATCCATACTCATTCCATGGTAATGTTGACAAAGTCAAAAGAACGATAACAGGGTTAAGTCAAATATTCATATAACCCTAACCTCTTCCATTATTGGAAATCTAAAACAATTAAACTCACTTCCCTTTACGGAATACGAGGAAAATAAATCTAAAAGGCAATCATGAGGACATTACTATTTTGGATATACTAAATCCATATATCTTTCATATTCAAATCACAATAATTTAATTGCTCTAATAGAAAATAAATAGAGTAAAATAAATAATTTCCTCATCAATATAAAGAACTCCTTAATTTACTTTTAAAATGACACAAATCCATACAAGTAAACCCTTTCCATTTTCTAACCAAAACCTATATCTCTTTCAATTTCCTATTTAAAAACATGCAATTTCTTTGATATATTTTAAATATCAATTTCCTTATCAATTTGACCATGCATTCAACCCTTATCTTTAAAATCTCCATTCCCAATAATTACATGCACCTAAATAAAATAGAAGAGAATATTGAACTATAAATTTAAACATACATGCTCATGATATATACACATGCATTATATCCATGTACACAATTATTCTTATCACTTAATTAAACATGCAATTATAATTATTCCTATAATACAACCTCACATATATTTTTATATATTTCAACTATAAATATATATATATATATTAATTATATAATAACATTTATTACAAAATAATCAAATTATTTTAATCCCAAAATTTAATATATTAAAAACATGACATTTACATACTATATATATATATATATACCATATATATATACAATATAAATTTCATTTAACCATTATAATTCCCCTAAAATTTCCTGTGTTTTGACAAATGCCATTGATTTGGGCGCTGATGCATATAAATAAATTAAAAAAAAAAAAATGGAATGGTTGGGGAGGGGCTCCAGCCATACAACCCCTCACCACCCATGCTTTGCCTGACCTCCTTCCTGATGAGCGCCTCCACTCATGTGTGGAGGGATAAGGTAGCCATACTCCTGTGATATGGAGTGTGGCACCTACACTGCACTATTCCAAAAAGAACAGGCAGCAAATAAACTTAAATTCGTTTACCTTAATTTTATTTTTAAAAAAATTCATTCACATTTACAGTCCATACAACGGCATTAATAGCATTTACACAGTATTTCCAACATAAATCTTGTATATATATAAATATTATATATATAAAAAGAAACGAATTATCATAATAACTAAATTGGGGAAAAATTTGTGGAAACATTCACCTACAGATGAAATTATGCAAATTTTTTAGAGAACAACAAATTTCATAGAGTTTCAACATTGATTCTTTTAATCCATTTTCTTGAATTCTTAAACAATAAAAGAACAATAAAACTTAAAAGAAAACTAAGTTACTCCCAAAAGCTTTCAACTCCTCTAGTTTTCTCTACCCAATTTCTACAAAGGTTTTATAAATAAATTGATTTTGTACAGAGGTTTAAATTTTCTAAAATAGATCCAAATGTGTTGTTCAACCTCTAGGTTTGATTTAACAATCAAAACTACAATTTCCTCAAATAAATTAAATCCTACAGAGGTTTTCACAATTTCCCTGAAGAATTTTCACAGGAAAAACAAAACTTCCAAAATCTAATAATTAATTTCAAATCTCAAATAGTAATCTCTATTCCTAAATGGATTTAACAAGCAATCATTTAATCACTACCAATTTAATTTAAACAATTCAAGAACAATAAACCATAGAATAAAACCTAGTTCAAGAAGCTACAGGTAATAGGAAATTTGATGCAAAGCCTCCTCCAAAGATCTCTCAATTTCTCTTCAACTGTACAGTAAATCCAAGAAAGCAAACAATCCAAAAACAAAACCAAACTTCAACAAATTTTCCCAAATCAATTCTACAGCCAAAAATTTCTTCAAACCCTTCTCTGTGCAAATTTTTCCAAAAATTCTTCTTTGCTTTCAAGAAACTTTTCTCTTCCCCAAAATATTCTTCTTGCATGAATGAAATTTCAATCCACTCTCCTTCTTAATTAAAACATGCACTTGAGTCACAAATCAAAAATATCTTAAACAACCAAATCTAATTTTGCATGCAATATTGAAAATTAGAATATCCACTTAATTCCCATTTTCGAAAACCAACTTTAAATTTAAAATGCAATTTCAAATATCTTTCAATTTTAGCTTTTATTTAATATAATCCAAATAAAACTTAAATAATTAATTTTAATTATTTAATAACTAAATTCAACCCTTTTGAGATTAAATTTAATTAATTAAATAAATTAAATTAAATTAAATTAAATTTTATTAATAACTTTAGATATAACTTCCAAGCATAATTTTAATTTAATATAAAATAATCACTACTTTTAACCAATGCAATCATTCTAAAAATTGATTAAATAATCATACACTTTTCAGAATCAAATAACATTAAAATAAGGTAAACTATGACTCAACAAACGAAACTAATGACACACTAAGGCTAGGGCGTAGACTTGACACATGTTACCTAGCTACAATCTCCCGTTCAACTTAACCGTTGGATCGACACGCTCAAACCTGTGAAACCAGGTGGAGTCGATGTCATGTACCTGCAATCCTAAAAACATAGTAACCAACATCATATAATATGAACAGCATAAAATACACACCATGAAGAGGAAGTCACGGAATCGTAGGGCACTCACAAGCGAGTGATGTGAACCCGTCCCCTTCACCAATACACTCATCAAAACTGACATTCACATCTTTCTCAATAATCTCATAAGCAATTTACATGTTATATCAACTAACATCTTTACACCAATTAAAGCATGTAAACTAAAGAATCAAATAAACCAAATCACATCACACAAAATAGTTCGTCGCTCTATAAATAGCAATCAATTACACACACAAGATAAAGTATCTAAATATCCAGAATCATAAATCAAAACCAAAACAAGGACACACTATCCAGTCCAGAAAGCAAAATAGAGGGGTGTTACAAATACTGCAAACAAAATATCTTAACACCAATAATCCAACTGAGATTGTTAAGATTGGCAATCCTCCTAAGGGGTCGCAGGTGTGGAATTTTATGTTGAGTTGCAGATCGGTTATTGTTGACCATGTGTCTTGGGACATATATGGTGGGGAAACAACGTTGTTTTAGGAGGACTCCTAGGGAGGACACCTGAGCTAAGACAACAAAATAAAAATAGAGCAAACCAAAACATACCTTAAACAACATTGGGGCAACAGGGTCAAGTATTATGTGGTCTTCTTCCAGAATAATCCATCCCTTGGCTGGAATTGGAAAGAAATGTCAGAACTACCACTGCCAAGGGAAGATGTTGCCTTGCTAATTGAGGTGATCAAACAAAAAAAGCTAGTCTTCAAAAGCGGTGAAGAAAAACTAATATGGGCAGGGTCGAAGAATGGCCTCTATAATGCCAAGGATGGGTATAGAACTATTGATGGACTGGATCTTGCAACAAGGTCTGACAATCCCATTCACTTATTCTAGAACAAGCACTATGTACCCAAAGCTGGGGTCTTTGCTTGGGCTACCACTCAGAAGAAAATATTGACTGCAGAAAGGTTTAGAAAATTGGGCTTTGAGGGACCTTCTTGGTGTGTGTTATGCAAAAAGGATGAAGAGTGTGTTAATCACCTACTTCTGTGATGTCCCTTCTCCCAATAGTGTTGGAGGTGGATGTGCATAAAAGTACATTGGCTTCGACCTAGTATTAAATTTAATTTTGAAAGTGCACTCCCAAATGACATCATGAGCTTTTTCAAGGGATGGCCAATCGGACCTTCGATTGGCCTCATAAGTAGCATTTGGGTTATCTGTCCCGCTCTTCTTATTTGGGAGAACTAGAAGGAATGGAATAGGCAAACCTTTGATGACAAGGAAATGGTAATTGATTCCTTTATAAACAAGGTGGAGGAAACAATCATGGAGGTGGTAAACAATAGAATTAACACATGCTCAACCCAGACAGGAAAATTCACGGAATGGGATGGGCATATGAGATTTAGATGGCATGGGATCTGAATCCCTCCTCACATTGGGAAAGGTGAAAAATCTTCCTGCAATGAACGTAGGGAGGAAAAATGGAAACTTCCCTCCAATGATTGGTTCAAGTTGAACTTTGATGGTGCCTCAAGGGGAAATCCTGGGCCCTCTAGTGCTAGGTGTGCTATCAGGGTGTGGAATGGTGACTCCGTTGGTAGATTGGCCATTCCCCTAGATGAATTCACTAACAACGTTGCAAAATTCAATTCTTTAATCCATGGAATTTCACTGTGCAAGGATCTTGAGTTAGATAAAGTTGAGATCGAGGGCGATTCTTCATTATTAGTCAATGCAATAAAAACAGGAAAAATCCCTAATTAGAAATTGAAGGCAATGTTGGAGAGGGCGTTGAAACTGCTAAAAAGATTTGAGGCTTTTACAATTAACCAAATTTTCAGGGAGGCGAATAGTGAAGCAAATGAACTGGAAAATTGGGTTGTGGATTCGAATGTTTTTGGTTCCATTGGACCAAGGTAGCATCCAAAGGAGTCTTTGGACATTTGGGTGACTTTTCACTCCTTAGATGAAGTCACACTTTATCTGGATATATGGCTCAATGGCCTAGATAGTGGGATTAATTGCAAGCTCGATTGGAGTACTTAGAACGCTACCCCTACATAGCTAGGGTATCGGATGCTAAATCATTTGCGGATGGGATATATCTACTACCTTTTGTCCTCCCTACAGTCCCAATGGTTGGTGTGTATGGTTCCCATGCAAATGCACTATCACCCCTATTTTTGAACTTGGGGCTCGTTGTTATTGTTGTTCATTATGTTGTGCCTTCACTTATTGACAAGTTAGCTAATGAACATGCTCGCTTAATGGTTAAAGGAGTGTCTTAGGTGAACTTTGAAATAAGAAGGAATTATTTTTCAGCTTAAAGGTCTGCTATTTTAGCTCAAAGGTCTGGTTATGATATTCTAGCTTCATTCAAAGTAGTTGTAGGTAAACACAAACTTTGGTGCAGGCTTGGCCACCGAGGTGCTTATAAGATGGGCAATCTTCAATCGCATTCTGAGTGGCTAAATTGGCCACTGAGGCAATGGAGGTTCGGGTGTCCAAGAAGCTTTTTATATGGTTGTGGTCTTTTGAGCGAAGCTTGGAATCCTTGATGACCTCATGTAAATTGTATTGATTTAAGTAATATAACTCCCTTCACAGTTTTGTTGCGTGTTATCAAGCAAAAAAAAAAAATTTAATAAAATATATATTTAATGATGTTATTATATTTAGTTAATGTATTTTAATGAAGAAAAATAATATTTATTATGATTTATTTTTTAAAATATATATAAGACTAGGATTTATAAGAGGACTTATATTAAAATTAAATAAATTAAATGTGATGCTTACTTTAAATTCAATGATACAAGTATATTATAGGAGGTGTAGATGTTGATTATTTAAAGTGTTGGAGATTTAAGACTAGATTCTATAAATTCTTTAAAATACGTAAACAAAAAAAAAAATTCTTTGGTTTAGATATGTGTCTACAAGATAGAACTAGTGTACAAGCCTAAACCTATAGTTGCAAGAATCAACTAGCAAAAAGTTAATTCTTGGAATTCACTCACTTTTATCTTCTAACATTTACATCTCAATAAGGATAATAAGGATACAAGCCTAAACCATTAATCCTTGAGGATTATAGAGAAAAACAAGGTGAACAAATGAAAATGTCCATTAATTTACAAGATAATAAGGATACTAATATCCAAGATAAGAAAACTAAAGAACAAGTCAATAGGGACCAAGGTTCAATTCAACAATAACAAGTTGGTTATATTCAACAAAATATTCCATGTGACATGCAAATCAAATTCTTACATTACCTCAAAGATAATATATCCACAAATATTAATTATAACATCTATCAAACTTTTAAAATAAATATGGGGACTTAATTTATATGTTAATTCATTATAATTTATTACATAACATAAAGGTTGCACTTCATATTTATAAAATAAATTTCATATTTATATTTATTTTTTGACCTTTGAATTTAAGATTGTAACTAAAACAAATGAAAAAAGTTGGAGTTGCTATAGTATTAATGTGATTATAGGATATTTTAGGGTCTCTTTTCACTTAATCCCTCCTAAACAAGTGGAATTAATTTATGGATTTTAAAATTGTGTTAACGTTTTTTTTGGCTAGCCAATTTTAATTGTATTTTTTTTTTAATCTTTTTAAACAATATATTTCTCTTTATGTTTGTTGGGTTCTTTTAAGGTCAACCAGTCAAATAAGCTTATTATTTATTTTTGGTTAAATAGTAGGGAAATAGAAATCTTTATGCAACCTCTTGGAATTTAAAAAAATATTATTTTTTGTGGTGTTTCTTTTACATAAGTGGGTTTTAAAGCCTATCCTTAAGCTAGGTGAAAATTGATCTACTCTCTATTATTAGGAAATTTCATTTGGTAAGTTTTATATTGATTCTTTTCACTCTACTATTTTTGGGTCCATTATGGAAGGATTGGTGATTTATTAAGGACTTCCAAAGGGTTAGGAGGTCTTCAATTAGAGAATATATTTGATATTTTTTTCATTATGTTGGTCAGTGAATAGTAAGAGTTATCTTCTTGCTTCTGCTAGGGCTTGTTCATCTAAAGTTAGGTCTTGTAAATCTATCAAGTTTACTAACAATAGTTTAGTTAATGAAAGCTTGAATGCTTTGGAAACCTTTTAGTTTAAGTTTGATATACCCGTGAAATAGAAAAGAGCTTATTCTATGATTAAGTTTGTTGGTTTAGGGGAATTTTCATAGTTCTAATTTAGGATTATAGTCTTCAAAATAATATATAGTTGTCTAGTGATAAAAAATTCTTATAGGCCACTCTGATATTTTTATTTGTTATTTTTTCCTATTCAAATGTGTGGTTGAGCAAGCTAAAAAAATAATGGGGCCCTTGTGATTTAATGCATGCTTTATCCAAAAGCTTGGAAATAATTTGGTGTAGTGACATTGAGCCTAAGAAGTGTTTTTCTTAAGTGGATGTTTTTGATTAAAAAATTAAGTGTGATCATTATCATTTTAAGTTAGAATTTTAAATCTTGTTGTTTAGTCTATGAACATGTTTGGTGTATTTTTTCTAGTGTCCCTGAGCTAATATTTTCTAAAATTTCTTTCATCCTTTTTGGAATAGAACTGCAAATAAGAAGCCAATTTGTTTGATATTTTATTTTGGAAAATATTTAGTTCTTCACATTTTAATAATTCCTTTTAAAAAAATTCTATTTAGATTCTATAGTTTTTTACGGATTGCTAGGAATAATCATGTTTCTCAAGACAAGAATCATTTTCTCACTAGCCTTTCAAGAAAGTTATAATTACTATAGTGGTCAATAATGTGGGGTTATAGTTGCATAAAAGGAGAAAAGACATAACAAAGTGTGTTGATGATGATTCAAAAGCTTTTAGTAATCTCAATGCTCACAAGGAAGGTATGTTTAATAAGTTGTCATTTGATAATTATAGTTGACACCAGTAGAAAGATGTTGTGATTATTGATATTGATGATCATAATATTTGAATCTTTCTCTTCATTTTAAGAACCATGTGGATCTTTTTTATTTTGAACGTTGTTAGGAAAAATATCAGTTCTAACATTCTTGTGGAGGGCATTGATGTTCTATCTTATTTTTATTTCGGTTTTCTAATATTTGAGGCTAAGAATAATTTTCTTCATTTAGAAACATTAGATTTCCACAATGCATAATGATAAGGGAGTTTTTTTCTTAATTTAGTTATGTGCAGTTTATTCATAGTAACATTTTGGATCGCACTTTGTGATCCATCATCAGGATGAAAAAGAGTTGTAGGATGTTCATCCTATATCTTGGTTTGTTATTAGTAGTCACTCTCAAGTTTTTGATGTTATTCCTATTAAATGAATAGCATTTAACAAAAAATTATAAAAGTATATTAAAATGATACAAGCTCCAAGGATCAATGCCTAGTTTGAAAATATCTTGTAAAATATGAAATTTAAAACAAAATAGGGTAAAGTAAAATGCTTGAACTCTAAAAAAACAATCAAGAATTTTTATCTTTTGCATTAGAAATTCCTTCAGTTCTAGGCTTGTCTTTTTTTGCTTCCCTATGCCCATAGTCCACAAATGTTGTCAACACTAGACTAACTAAGTCCATGTTAGGTCCTTTAAAAAACATATATATGTATTTCTACATTTGAAAGCTTGAAAGAAATATTTCAAATTTTGTATTCTTTCTAGGAACATATTTTCCATAAGTTGAGTAGGGTTCTCATTTTCATTATTCTATCGATTGTTTCTAAGACCAAGGTCTATGGAGGTTGGTCTTAACTTGAAGTAATTATTTAATTGAACTTTTTTAAACCTTTAGTATCTTTCAATTCTTCATCTATACTCAAATATTGTATAATTATTCCTCAAAGATTATATGATTTTCATATTGCACATGCACCACTTGACTTCTCAATTTGTTGAGAACTTATAGATATTTAGCAATCAAGTCATTTCTAAATTTGATGATTTATGTCCATATTTTAGACTATTTAAAAGTTTCATGATCTAAATTTTTCTCCTTAATCAACACATGAGCATTTAAATTTTCAATTAAAATCAACTAAGGAATATTTTGGTCATTTATCTATTATTCTTCTTGGAAATCCTTAGTTAATTAATTATTTTTCCCTTCAATGTCTTGAATTTACCTGAGAATTTGTAGCTTCAACTATCATTTTATATTCTTTATCACTCAACTCCTTATCCCAATCCTTTGTTACTTTAGCAATACATTTTATTTTCTCTAAAGAGGATTCCTCCACCTAAGATATGATCATTATAGGACTAATAGACTTAGCTACTATTTGTAAGGGAGCAACTAGTTACCTAATATATGCTTCAATTTTTGTAACTTTCTCCTTTAATTTATTCTTGGCCTTTTCATCCTTCTTCATTCTTGACACAATAGTAGAGTTGGTTATTTGGACTTCTTGAATTTTTTTCTCTCTAATGTGTTATCTAAAATTTATCATATTCATATGGTATTCTTCATCTCTTCTAAAGGTCTCTATCATTTTTCAACAATAGGATTAACTATTTCATCTATCCTAGAACTTGTAGCTTCCCTTTTTATTGTAGATAGACCATTTTCTTCTTTCTAGCTCTAGGTGTATCAATCATTGACATGATGCTAGAAAGATCTTAAGATGCAAGCTTTACTATCAATTACCTATTTTGTATATCTACTTCTAACCAAATACACACCAATGAAAAATAATCTACCATTTTTTGTTGTTATGGCTATTGAAAATAAATGTCTGGCTAAGATTCTTCTTTACTCAATCACTCTTTTTTCTTGACCTACAATTTTATCATCTTTTTCTTTGTTTTGTGGAGTTGGAGGTATGAATTTTAAGGTATATGGAACATCTTGTTGAATATCACCAACTTGTTATTATTGAATTGAACCTTGGTCCAAGTATTGACTTGTTCTTTAGTTTTCTTATCTTGAATATTGGTATCCTTATTATCTTGTAAATTAATGGGCACTTTTATTTGTTCACCTTGTTTTTCTCTATAATCCTTAAGGATTAATGGTTTAAGCTTGTATCTTTATTATCCTTATTGATATGTAAATATTAGAAGATAAAAGAGTGAATTTCATGAATTGATTTTTTGCTAGTTGATTCTTGCAACTATAGGATTAGGCTTGTACACTAGTTCTATTTTGTAGACACATATCTAAACCAAAGAAAAAAATATTATGTTTACGTATTTTAAAGAATTTATAGAATCTAGTCTTAAATCCAACACTTGAAATAATCAACATCTACATCTCCTATAATATATTTGTATCATTAAATTTTAAAGTAAGCACCACATTTAATTTATTTAATTTTGTTATAAGTCCTCTTATAAATCCTAGTCGTATATATATATTTTTTTTAAATAAATCATAATAAATATTATTTATCTTCATTAAAATAAATTAACTAAATATAATAACATCATTAAATATATATTTTATTAAATATTAGTAATAATCATTAAAAATATTAAATATAAATAATATATTATTTAAAATATAATTTACTAAATAATAAATATAAATTATCTATATATATATATTAGAGGGGTGAACGCTTTTGACCCAGAGCTATGAACTAGTGAGGTCACAAATGGGGGACCTCATCCCCAATATAAATTATCAACAATTAAACCCCAATGGGGTTTGAACCTTGATGGAAAGAGTAAAAACACAACACCTTAACAATCACACCATGTCACTATTGGTGTATATGATTAAATATATATTTTACTAAATATAAGTAACAAACATTAGAAAATATTAAATATAAATAATACAAATTACAAAATATTAAAATTATAAATATTAAGAAATAATATTAATTTTAATATACAAATATTTTCAATAAATAATTATACTTAATATATACAAATAGAATAACATAAATACAATATTTTATTTTATATTACTTTGGATGTGAGCTGTCATGCCCATAATTTTCACTAGAAAACCCCAAATTTTTTTTTAAAACCCATTAGTTAAAACAAACATTCCATTAGATGGGTGTCATACCGACATATAGAATTGAGATTAACACAAATGTCACAATTATTTAAAGATTTTTAATGGACAACTCAAATTCATATTTAATAACTTAGTTAATTGTTCTAACAAAGCTTCATGAGTAAACGTAGGAGTGCAGACATTTTATTTACCTCTTCAAATTTTATTTATAACATTAGCTATCATTAACTAAAGTGGTATTCATGTATTTATTTACCTATTGCTTATTCATATGTTAATATTAAATTTTCACATTAGTTTAACATTCATTAATATAGTCATTATTATCAATATACAATATTATCATTAATTTAATCACAAACGTGCAATGGTTACTATCCATTTGAGTCACGTTGGCCAATATTAATAGCATTACCCACTACTATGTTATCATCTATATCAATAACTCACTATTCAAGTAATTAATATTTTAAACTTGACATTAATAAAGTTCTATTATATCAATATTTAATATTACTTTTAAAATAATATATTCCTATCCATAGCATTTGTATTTTCCATCTAATATTAATAATATCATTATTATCTTCATGATACAATTATATCTAATTTATAATCCACTGCTTTTATATATATAATATCTGGATTAGAACTTAATATGAGCATAAGTGGATAGAATTCATATGATCTTAAAATGCTGGCATAAGGTTAGATTTCCTACATTAACGATCCCCAATATTCATTAGTTGTAAGGAATATATATTTCTTAAACATTAATAATAATAAGCTCAACTATAATATGATTATCATCATTTAATTGGTAATAATATTTTCCACTATTAAATAACAACGTATAGCCACGGTAACTTTAATACTGGTAATGTATGTTATTCAAATTGATTCTATTTTATCTAACGATCAAATCTTTAATTGTGTTTTATAAATTAATCAATGTTAATTGTAGTTTTAATGTTCCACTCAATACTCTTATTTACTTGTTCCAACATCACTATTGTTGTATTTGATTGGATGAACGCATACCCATATTGAGATGATAGTGAAGCAAGGATAATATGACTCTTGAGTCTCATTTAGCATTAAAATAATATCAACAATATTATCATCCTTATCATCATTATACTTAACCCAAATAATGTTATATTTTTTTGTCCCATATTTACCATTTATTTTGTAACCATTAAATGAATAAATTGCATCAATATTAAACCTCATGTAGAGGTTATTATTCCTCTTCTTTATTTTAATTCTATTTAATCCAACATAATAGTATCATAACTAAATCTAAATTTTCATTTAATATTATTATTGTCATAACAATTTAATCATTATCAACATTTAAATGTCTTATAATAATAGTATATTTCTCACTAACGCATAAACGGAGAAAGCTAACTCCTGGACAAAATTCACTTATGTATATAATATAGGATATGCCCCCCATACCGCATGGAGAAAAGAGTCACGACGGAAGAGGTGGGACCCGTGATGGAAAAGGTTTTCGGACAGAAGGAAAGACTTGACAAAAAGACTTGACAATCGAACGTCTCATCCCCTGTGTTGTTTGTTGTCCCATCACCGAGAAATCATGCCAGCGCCAGTGGGTTTTCAAAATAATTGTTTGGAATGGATGGACAAAAAGCCAAAAAATGTGGCATTCGAAACCATTATTACCAAATATCAAAAAGCCCCAACGAGGTCCCATTTTCTTCATTTTTGGACAATGACGTTTTGGTGGATAGCGAGGGCAAGAGTTGTAGGCATGCGGAGCTCCTTCAGGTATGTATATCCACTCTATGTATGTGCCATTTTGTCATTCTGCCATGAACATTGAAGAAATGAATGGCCATTCATTGCGGGGTTTTCGTTTTGTGATTTTCAGTTGAGGGTTTTAGTTTTTCGTCTCCTCCCTCTATTGGTTTTGAAATTTTGGGGTTGCCGAATGAAATAGATGACAACCCATCGTGGAAATATGAGTGAAATAACCAAATAAGGTTTACAAAGACCACAAACTATTGTGAAAATCACATAAAGCCCAGCACGTCACCATTGTTCACATTCTTATTTTGAATTTTACAGGGTTTTCATTGGGAAACTATTTAGTTGAAATGTAGGTTTGATAATGTTTTTTTTTGTTGAGGGTTTTGAAATTTTTGTTTCGTTTCCTCCCCGTATGTTGGTTTTTGAATTTTTCCATTTCCGAATGAAATAAGCGACAACCGATTATAGAAATATGAGTGAAATTATTGAATAATGTTTATAGAAAGCAGAATCTATGGGTTATGCAATGAAATGCTATATTTCAAAAATCATGTAAAACCCAGAATGTCACCATTGTTCGCATTATTTTTCAGAATGGATAAAAAAATGGAAAACATGGCATTCGAAATCATAATTTGGAAACAGAAAAAATCCCACATCACGTCCCATTTTTTCCACCATTTTATACACTGTTGTTTTGGAAAACACACTGTCTCCTAAAACTCAGACTATTGGAAAACCCATTGTTTCAGGCGTCTACCGGTCCCCACACTACGATGTCTCGTCATGTTATATATGTATCCATGTATGTTCTTATGTGTGTTTTTCATGTGTTTTTCAATGTGCATAGGTGAATTTTGTCTAGGAGTTAGTTCAAATGCAAGTCTAATAATGATTTTTTGTGTGGAGGGTTTTGAAATTTTTGTTTTGTTTCCTCCCTAAATGCTGGTTTTTGAATTTTTTCATTTTCGAATGAAATAAGGGAAAACACATTATAGAAATATGAGTGAAATTACCGAATAATGTTTGTAGAAAGCATAATCTATGGGTTCTGCAATGAATGGCTATATTTCAAAAATCATGTAAAACCCAGAATGTCGCCATTATTTGCATTTTTTTTCGGAATGGATAGAAAAGCACAAAACGTGGCATTCGAAATCATAATTTGGAAATAGAAAAAATCCCACATCACATCCCATTTTTCCCGCCATTTTATATACTATTGTTTTGGAAAACACACTATCTCGTAAAACTCAAACTATTGTAAAACCCACTATTTCAGGCGTCTGGTGGTCCCCGCACTACGATGTCTCGTCATGTTATGTATGTATCCACATATGTTCTTATTTATGTTTTTCATGCATTTTTCAATATGCATAGGTGAATTTTGTCTAGGAGTTAGTTGAAATGCAGGTCTGATAATAATTTTTTGTGTGGAGAGTTTTGAAATTTTTGTTTTGTTTCCTCCTCGTATGTTGGTTTTCAAATTTTTCCATTTCCTAATGAAATAAGTGACAACCCACTGTAGAAATATGAGTGAAATTACTGAATAATGTTTATAGAAAGCAGAATATGTGGGTTCTGCAATGAAATGCTATATTTCAAAAATCATGTAAAACCTAGAATGTCGCCATTGTTCGCATTGTTTTTCGGAATGGATAAAAAAGCGTAAAACCTGGCATTCGAAATCATAATTTGGAAATAGAAAAAGGCCCACATCACATCCCATTTTTTTTTCCTTTTTATACATTGTTGTTTTGGAAAACACACTATCTCCTAAAACTCAGACTATTGTAAAACCCACTGTTTTAGGTGTCTGGCGGTCCCTACACTACAATGTCTCATCATGTTATGTATGTATCCATGTATATTCTTATGTATGTTTTTCATGCGTTTTTCAATGTGCATAGGTGAATTTTGTCTAGGATTTAGTTGAAATGCAAGTCTGATAATGTTTTTTGTGTCGAGGGTTTTTAAATTTTTGTTTCGTTTCCTCCCTATATGCTGGTTTTCGAATTTTTCCATTTTTGAATGAAATAAGCGACAACCCATTGTATAAATATGAGTGATTGTGTGGAGAACCTTTTAGGATTTTGATAGTAGGAATGTAATGATACTCTTTTCATTTCATTTGAGCCTACAAAGAAAGCAAACTCCTGGATAGAATTCACCAATGTATATAACATATTATATATAACATTGCATTTCATTTGAGCCTGCGAAGAAAGCAAAATCTTGGACAAAATTCACCAATTTATATAACATATTGTATATAACATAATATATATAAAATTGCATTTCATTTGAGCTTATGGAGAAAGCAAACTCCTGGATAGAATTCACCAATGTATATAACATAATATATATAGCATTGCATTTCATTTGAGCCTACGAAGAAAGAAAACTCCTAGATAGAATTCACCAATGTATATAACATATTATATATTTTATATCGCCCCCCATACCAAATGGACAAAAGAGTCATGATGGAAAAGGTGGCTGGATGGAAGGAACCCATGATGGAAAAGGTGGCCAGACAGAAGGAAAGACTTAACAGCCAGATGTCTCATCCCATCTTCCATTTCTTGCCTTGTCGTTGGGATAACATTTCAGCACCTATGGGTTTTCAAAATAATTGTTTTGCGTGGATGGACAAAAATCCCAAAACATGTCATTGAAAACCATTATTTGCAAATAGAAAAATGAGGTACCAAGAATGTAATTAAATTGGAAAACAGTAGGTACTATGATACTTGCAAGGCACAGTGTTGTTATAGATGCTTTGCAGTGTTGGAAAACACATTGTCCCATTTCAGTTAGTTCGTTATGAAGAGTTTTATTTCATTACTCCAAGAATGTAATGCAGTCCAATTTCAAATTGTGGAACAACTCTTTGATACAGTCCAAATGTCATTTTGGTTTCTCTATTTGATTGGAAAAAATAAAATGCTTGCATTCTTTGCAGTGTTGGAAAACACACTGTCTCTTCTCACTTGTAGAGGGTTTTAGAACAGTATATGCATTGCTTGTTTCTTAACACCTAGGGTTTTCCAACATGCATTCTTACTAAACAGAAACAATGTCTTAAAGAGCTTTTGTAATATAGACAGTCTCAATGTATTCAAAAGCCCTTTCAAAATTTCTAAGGATTTTTAATTTGGGCAAAAACTGCATTTAAATTTTGCATGACTGAAAAAAAAATTGCACAAAATAATTGCAATTTGGAAAACCCAATGTTGGGTTTCAGTTATTTGAATGTCCTTGTTGAAATGTAAAGGGTTGTCTCATGGTGGGTTGCTTGATTCTTAACACCCACGGTTTTGCAACATGCAATGTTACAGGATAGTACGAATGTCTTCCAACTCACACATTCGATTCTTGTGTTTAAATTTCGAACCACTAACAAAAAAAAGGTGCACAAAATAATTCTAAATGGGAAACACAATGTAGGGTTTCGGCTATTTCATTCTCCCTATTTAAATGTAAAGGGTTGTATCATGTTGGATTTCTTGCTTCTTAACACCCATGGTTTTGCAACATGGAATGTTACAAAATAGTATGAATGTCTTCTAAATCACACATTTCATTTTTGTGTTTAAAGTTCAGTTGATTGAAAAAAAACTGCACAATATAATTTTGAATGGGAAATGCAGTGGTGGGTTTCAATTATTTCAATCTCCTTGTTTAAATGTAAATGGAAAGTTGAAGGTTTGAGTGTAGGTGGAGGAGTTGGAGTAGAATACCAAAGAAATCAAGGTGAGGGGTAATTTTAAATTTGGGAAACAGAATGTGGAGTATTTCAGTTTCTTGAATTTCTTCCAAATCACACATTCCATTGTTGTGTTTAAATTTCAGTCGATTGAAAAAAAAACTACACAAAATAATTCTAAATAGGAAACACGGTGTTGGGTTTCAGTTATTTGAAACTCCTTATTTAAAAGTAAAGGGTTGTCTCATGGTGGGTTGCTTGCTTCTTAACACCCACAATTTTGCAACATGGAATGTTACCAAACAGTATGAATGTTTTCAAAATCACACATTCCATTGTTGTGTTTAAATTTCTCAACATTGAAAAAAAAAGTGTAGAAAAGAATTCTAAATGGGAAACACAGTGCTAGGTTTCAGTTATTTAATTCTCCCTATTTAGATGTAAAGGGTCATCTCATGTTGGGTTTCTTGGTTCTTAACACCCACAGTTTTGTAAGATGGAATGTTACAAAACAGTATGAAAGTCTTCCAGATCACACCTTCCATTGTTGTGTTTAAGTTTCAATTATATAACAAATTGCATGCTTCATAACACATTGCATTTTTCAACCTCCACATCATAACATACCCAAGCCCTTTTTGGTTTTTAAACCAGTATATCTAGGTGTGCACATTGGGTAGTGCATGTTGGAAAACATAATGTGTTTTGAAGCCTACCTTCACTTCATTCTGTTTTATAATAATTCATGTTGGAAAACCCTTGGTGCTAAGAAAGAAGCAACCCAAATAGTGTTGTAAAACCCTCTACAACACTATTGGATAGTACTTGTCACCTCAATTTGGTCTAATTTCTCCTCCAACTTGTCCACATGCATTGAAACGTTCAGCTTTCCCTTTCAATGTGCAGACTGGAAACAAATAATATTTTCACCTTTCTTTCTCGAAACAGAAAAGGCCCAATACCTGCAACCGTTGCTAGGAAAACATGTCAGTGCTAGTGGGTTTTCAAAATAATTTATCGGCATGGACAAAAATCCTAAAACGTGGCATTTGAAACCATTATTTGCAAATATCAAAAAGCCCAAACAAGCTCCCATTTTCTCCATTTTTGGACAGTGATGTTTTGGTGGATAGCAATGGGAAGCGTTGCAGGTGTTCGGAGATCCCTAAGGTATGTATATCTACTCTATGTATGTGCCATTTTTCCATTCTACCATGAACACTGAAGAAAGGAATGGCTATTTGTTGCTAGAAAATAATATTTTCACCTTTCTTTCTTGAAACAGAAAAGGCCCAATAGTAGGAAACAAATATTATTTTCACCTTTCTTTCTTGAAACAGAAAAGGCCCAATAGCAAGAAACAAATAGTATTTTCACCTTTCTTTCTTGAAATAGAAAAGGTCCACATCATTCCCTTCCACTTTTGTTGTGCTAGACAAAAGAAACTTGTCCACAAAGCTAACCCACCCACTTTTTTCCTAGCAATAGGTGGGAAAACCCACCTAACGGCATTGTTAACTCCCACCTGACCATTGCCCGGAAGTTTCATTTTGTCTGTCGATTTCGTGTTGATCATCGGTCTGGCGGGCCCTGCACTACGACGTCTCGTCATGTTATGTATGTTTCCATGTATGTTGTCATGTATGTTTTTCATGCATTTTTGAACAACTCTTTGCTATAGTCGAAATGTCATTTTGCTTTCTTTATCTAATTGGAACAAATAAATTTCTTGCATTATTTGCGGAGTTGGAAAACACATTGTCTCCTCTCAATTGCAGATTGTTTTACAACACTATATGGGTTTTTTGTTTCTTAACACCTTATATCAACACAGTGTGTTTTCCAAATGTGCAGATAATGTAAGCATTTATTTGGTCGAATCAGAAAATGAAATGCCATTTTGATCTCATGTTACATGAATAGGTGCTTTTTGTTTATGAGTTAGCTTTCTCCTAATTGGAACAAATGAATTTCTCTCATTATTTGCACAATTTGAAAACACATTGTCTCCTCTCTGTTGCAGAGGGTTTTACAACACTATTTGGGTTGCTTGTTTCTTAAGGAGCCAAATAACTCCTAGAAAAATTCACCTATGTACATCGAAAAACGCATGAAAAACATACATGGATACATACATAACATGACGAGACGTCATAGTTGGAAAACACACTATTTCCTCTTTGTTGCAGAGGGTTTTACAACACTATTTGGGTTGCTTGTTTCTTAACACCTTATATGGAGATTATATTTTCCAACACTGTAAATAGTGCGAGCATTTATTTGGTCGAATCAGATGAGGAAAATGAAATGCCATTTTTATCTCATGTTACATACATAGGTGCTTTTTGCTTATGAGTTAGCTTTCTCCTAATTCCTGATTGGAACAAATGAATTTATCCAACAGAATGAACGTTCATTGCTTCATAGTTCTAGCAGAATGGCAATACGACACATATGATTGCTGATATATATACTAGTGTTAGCGATAGGTTAAATTGGAAATTAAATTCCCAATGTACAGTTTAATATGTTTGTTTATTGTCTGTGCAAGCTAGTATTTTGCACTAAGAAGAACATATAAATTATATATTGGGGAAATTTGGAAGAAATAAAATTATTTCTAGCACCAATTGTCTTTAATTTGCCAATTTAATATATCGCTAACACTTGTCTTTCTTCGAGGTGGTTGATATGGACCAGGAAAGAAAATTGAACAAAAGAAGGGCAGGTGGATTGAGAAGGATGCTTCAGGAGATGTGAACCTTGTGCAGTAAATACAGGTGATTCTGGTTGTGATAGTTTGAATCATAAGTGTAGTGGATGCATAGTAATGTTAATAAATTTAAGAACATAAATGGAATTTTTATTGTAAACTGTATCCTAACAGGGTTAGTATAACACAAAATTCCATAGAATATAAACAGAGTTCAACAAGGTTTTGTTGTAAAATGATTTAGTGAAAAAATATTCCTCACAAGATAAAGAAAAATAGCACACCTACCAGTTGAACAAGGCTTTCGAATAATAAGTTTCTATAGGATACCTACCATAGTTGAACTTGTAAGGCTTTAGAATAATAAGTTTCTATAGCATACCTACCAAAGTTGAACAAGGCTTTAGAATAATAAGTTTCTATAGCATACCTACTAGAGTTGAACAAGGGTATGTGCAGAATCATCATGGAAAAAACAGGCCCTTAAGTGGCAATAAAAAGACAGAAAATCAGAGTTAGACAACTTGACGTAAATATTTGAATAAGTTATCTATATTATTTCCAAAAAATGTAAAAATAGAATCTACAGAAAATTGAATGTAGTTTCTAAACTACTAGACCTTTATTTAAAAAATAAAAATATATTTGGTGAAAAGTTGAAATTTCAATGCAGTAGTATTTAAATTTCAAGGTAAAAATAAGAAGTAGGTGTCTGTCTGACCACCCTAACAACAATAAAATGATAATATTTTTTTATAATCTTTTAGATATAAGTAGAGGACTCATGTTCTGATGTGATGCATATTTTTTTATAATTTGTTTTTGAGTAAATAATTAATTATGATTTTTTTATTACAAATTTTAAAAAATATAAAATCTCGTCTGTCTAACCACCTTAACTTGGTCAAAAATTCATGAAATTCATTTTTTTTTCTTTTTAATCCTATAGTATTCAAAGCATAGAATGTGACGCATGTTTTGGATTCAAAAAATGTGATATTTTTTGAAAGCTATAGATGTTTTTCAATCAATCTATCAATCAAGACTTTATTCATAATTCTAAGAGAAAATGAATAATAATTACTTATTAAATTTAAAGTAAAGCATAATTTATATTTTTGGATAAGAATCTCCTCTAAAAACCCTTTTCATTTCATCAATTTTGGGTTAAAAAAAAAGTCGTCAGCCACATGGGCCATCATATGGCTTACATATCGCCACTTTTTGGCCCATCATGATCCTGCACATACCCACAAGGTTTTCTTTGTTGCAGAGTTTATTTTAGTAAAACATATTTTATAACAGCATAAAGAAAAAGAAAAGTTTCCATAGCATTATCTACCAATTGAACAAAGGTTTCCATAGCTGAGTAAATTTATTTGCCATAAAGTTGATCTTGCTCTAAAAACTTACAAGTTACTAAAGAGTATTTAGTCCACTACTAAAGGGTTGCTAAATTAAATAAATTTTAGAACATATGAATATTAAACTCATACAAGAAAAGCGGAGCCAAATTTAATAGCTTTGGCTAGTTGTCAGCGAAAGGTCCCTGCTAGAACAGACACATTTGTCTCTTCATCAAGATGACAGTTTTGTATGAAGTTTCCTAACTGTATAAGTCATCATCATCTTTATTATCTATTGTAGCAAATACATCTGAAGCCCCAGTAGGAGTACCAACAGGTCTATCTGGATATCGAAACTCGGAAGCAAAGCCTCAAGATTGTTGTAGTGTTTATGCAAAGGCTTGATACTTCCAAATATCAGCATCACTGACAGTTCTTCGGGAATATTTCATAGACTCCTCAAAATCAGAGCTTTTATTTCAGCTACCTCATCACTATCATCCTCATCCATTGCCTCAGGATTCTCAGCTCTTTTTCGTTCACGTTAAATTTTCTGAAAGTGTGGGGGGAGAGGTTATGGTAAAATTGAAATGCATGCTAGTATGATGAATTGAAATAACAAGCTACAAGTTGAGGTAAGTTCAATAGGTAGACTACTGCTCTATCTTAAAAATTAATAACATAATAGTCAAAATAAAAACCATTATAAATCCATAAACAGATCTAGTTTGCAAAAGATGGCACAATTGGAACTCACCTTCTCAATATTTTCTCTAATAGCATACTTGCAAGCCCTCTGACAATGACTGAATCCTTGGGTATAACGGGCTAGTGCCATTAGGTCTACATCCTTTGATACGAGTGACTTTCTCAAGCAATATTTGAAGATTTGATAACGTGAGGACTCATCAGGTAAGGGAATATAAATCAGTTGGTCAAGTTGGCAAGGCCTTAACAATGCAGGATCGATGATATTAGGCCTGTTTGTAGCAGCAATAATGATAATTGTTTTCTTGGTTGTCATACAAGCCATCTCCATCAACAGCTGATTAAGGACTTTGTCTGCAGCACCACCAGCATCCCCAACACTACTACCACGCTAGAAACATGCAAACCAATTATGCATCACAAGTTAAAGCCTACTTCAAAAAGGTCAAACAAAATTCCCAGTCATTTATAGTCAACCTTAAACTTTTACTTATAAAAAATCAACACACCTGCGTAGCAATAGAATCAAGCTCATCATAAAACAGGACACAAGGAGCTGACCCTCTAGCCTTATCAAAAAATTGTCACATTAGCGTCACTCTCTCGCAACCACATTGTTAACAATTCAAGGCCCTTCACACTGATGAAGTTGGCCTGGCATTCATTGGCAATGGATTTTGCAATCAATGTCTTTCTACAACTTGGTGGCCCATAAAATAGCACTTCTTTTGGATGAGACATTCTAAATTTTTCAAATTTCTCAGGATGCTCCACTGGATATTGAACAGTCTACACCAAACTCATAATGAATTTTGTTAGTTGATATCTCCTTGAAAAGTAGGTTTTCTGCATTGAAAGAAAAGCAAGGCACAAATATAGTAAACCACGTATCTATATATACCTCTTGAAGCTCCCTCTTGACATTTTCCAACCCTTCAATATCTTCCCAAGTGACATTTGGAACTTCAACAACCTGTCAATGTTTTCCCAATATTCATAAGAAAATTTACCATTATTAAAATCATCATAAACAAACAAACTTAGAAAATTAAAATTTAGGGGCCCAACAGATCAATAGTTTAAAAATACAATCCCTACTTAATCGATATGAGAAAAATTGAACGTCTAGACATGGTTTGGAAAAACACACAGTTTCACGGACATCGGGTGGGTTGCTAGATCCCAATGCAGTCTGGAAGTGCTAATTAGTCACGGCCATTGAATTTAGAATCTCAGCATCTATTGTCTCATATTTTAAGTTAATGACATCTATTTTTTCCCTAATACACTCAAGTGCAGCCTCAGTGCACAAAGCTGCAAGATCTGCTCCAACCTATCCATGAGTATCCTTAGTAATCCTTTCGAGATCAACCTATACCAAGAATCCTAAAGATTAATATATACTCTCACCAAGAAAAAAAAAGATTAATAAATGCTCTAAAAATCCAAGCACTACTTGACATTAGATCTAGAAGTACAAAAAACAATTTAGGTTCTACAATGCGTACATCATCAGAGAGATTCATATTCTTTGTATGGATACAAAGCACTTCCAAACTACCTACTTCATCCGAAAACCCAATGTCAATTTTCCTATCAAACCTTCCAAACCTTCTGAGTGACGGGTCAATAGTATTTGGTTAGTTAGTTGCTGCAATCACAATAACATGAGCATGAGACTTAAGTCCATCCATAACTGTAAGAAGTTGAGAAACAATTCTCCTCTCAAATTCACCATCGGTTTTTCGCTCTTGAGAGCTATGGAATCAATTTCATCAATAAATATAATGGAAGGTGCATTCTTCTCAGCCTCCTCAAAAGCCTTCCGGAGATTGCTTTCACTTTCTTTGGCCAGCTTTGACATAATTTCAGGTCGATTGATACAAAAAAAGAAGGCACCGATTTCATTTGCAACTGCCCTAGCAATTAAGGTTTTCCCAAAACTAGGTGGCCCATAAAGCAGAATACCCTTTGGGGGTTTCACACCATTTGAAGAGTTGTGGGTGCCTGAGAGGAAGTTCTACCAATTCAGGTATCTGAGCCATTTGTTTTCGAACACCACCAACATCATCATAACCTATTTCATCTAATCTATCTTCATCCTCCCACTTTACAGGCTCCCCTTCATAGAAAATTTCAGTATCTGGAGGAACAACATAGTATTCCCCAGGGTCTATCTCAATTACCTTAAACTCCACACTATGCATGCCACCTCTTACAAAAAAAAGATCACCTTTTTTCACTGGGCGATAAGCTTCCAAGAAATAGGTTGCAAGTTATAAATCAGTAAAGTCTTTTAGCACATAGACTTCACAAAGGCAAAAAGGCAGAGGGTTTTACAACACTATTTGGGTTGCTTCTTTCTTAACACCTTATATCGAGACATTGTGTTTTCCAACTGTGCAGATAATGGGAGCATTTAGTTGGTCGAATCAGATGAGGAAAATGAAATGTCATTTTGATCTCATGTTACATAAATAGGTGCTTTTTGTTTATGAGTTAGCTTGCTTGTTTCTTAAAACCTTATATAGAGACAGTGTGTTTTCCAACTGTGCAGATAATGTGAGCACTTATTTGGTCAAATCAGATGAAGAAAATGAAATGCCATTTTCATCTCATGTTACATAAGTAGGTTCCTTTTGTTTATGAGTTAGCTTTCTCCTAATTGGAACAAGTGAATTTCTCTCATTATTTGCACAGTTGGAAAACACTATATCTCCTCTCTGTTGCAGTGGGTTTTACAACACTATTTGGGTTGCTTCTTTCTTAACACGTTATATCTAGACAGTGTGTTTTACAACCGTGCAGATAATGGGAGCATTTAGTTGGTCGAATCAGATGAGGAAAATGAAATTTCATTTTTTATCTCATGTTACATAAATAGGTGCTTTTTGTTTATGAGTTAGCTTTCTCCTGATTCTTGATTGGAACAAATGAATTTATCCAACAAAATGAACGTTCATTGCTTCACAATTCCAGCAGAATTGAAAAATGGCAGATATGATTATTGATATATATACTAGTGTTAGTGATAGGTTAAATTCGAAATTAAATTCCCAATGTACAGTTTAATATGTTTGTTTATTGTCTGTGCAAGCTGGCATTTTGCACTTAGCAGAACATATAAATTATATATTGGGGAAATATGGAAGAAATAAAATTATTTCTAGCATCAATTGTCTTTAATTTTCCAATTTAATCTATCACTAACACTTGTCTTTCTTCCAAGTGGTTTATATAGGCTAGGAAAGAAAATTGAACAAAGCAAGGGTAGGTGAATTGAGAAGGATGCTTCAAGAGATGTGAACCTTGTGCAGTAAATACAGGTGATTTTGGCTACCATAGCTTGAATCGCAAGTGTAGTGGACAATTAAATTTCCAAAATATAATATGCATTTAGAAGTGTCGATTTGTTTGAAATTGTGAAATGTTGGGGTTTTCAATCAGCTGTCATTTTCATGTGATTCTTAAGTGTTGTGCTAATTTGAAATCTTTCACCAAAAGAGTTTATATGTGATTCATAAGTTTTTTCGTAATAGTTCTTTGTATAATTTCGCTATTTGTCTAGAATATTTAGTAAGTTATAAATGGTTCATTTTTAACATCTGATGGAAATTTTGTAGAATGCTATTTCTATATCCTATTTCTTCTCTTTTTCAGTATGTTTTGATTTGACCACCACACTGCAAAAAGATGTGCACATATAACAAGCGACTACTTCAAATAGTTTTATGCACTGTATTAAATATAACTCGTAAAGCCAATGGGTAGGAATAACTTAATTGATAATTTGGCCTACTCCCATTACTTGGCCCTAAATATTATAGACAAATTGTAAAAGAGCTATTAGAATAACAACATACATGGAAACAAAAAGTGACGAAATGGGCAAACAGGACCAAACCTTTGGGTGATGGTTACGTAGGAGTTAACGGCATCGTCGGGTGGGTTTTCCCACCTGTTGTCGAGCGAAAAAGTGTGTGGGTTAGCTTTGTCAACAAGTTTCTTTTGTCTAGTGCAAGAAAAGTGGAAGGGAATGACATGGGCCTTTTCTATTTCAAGAAAGAAAGGTGAAATACTATTTGTTGTGTTTCCACTTTGCATGTTGAAAGGGAAAGCAGAAGGTCTCAGTGCACGTGGACGACTTGGAGGAGAATACCAACCAAATTGAGGTGACGAGTACCATCCAATAGTGTTGCAGAGGGTTTTACAACACTATTTGGGTTGCTTCTTTCTTAACACCTAGGGTTTTCCAACATGAATTGTTGCGAAATAGAATGAAGCGTGTACTATGAATTACACTATGTGTTGAGGGTTATTATTGTCCCCGTTAAATGAGAGATGTGCTATTTGATAAAATAAAACACCATCTATACATTTGTATATTTGCATTACAAGACAAAGGTTGGGTATACCGTATAAGTAAAGGCAAGCTTCAAAACACATTGTGTTTTCCAACATGCACACATAATGTGCACACCTAGATATACCAGTTTAAAAACTAGAAAGGGCTAGGGTATGTTGTGATGTGGAGGTTGAAAAATGAAATGTTTTATGAAGCATGCAATTTTTTATATACTTGAAACTTAAACACAATAATGGAAGGTGTGATCTGGAAGACTTGCATACTGTTTTCTAACATTCCATCTTACAAAACCGTGGGTGTTAAGAACCAAGCAACCCAACATGAGACAACCCTTTAAATCTAAGTAGGGAGATTCAAATAATTGAAACCCAGCACTGTGTTTCCCATTCAGAATTATTTTGTGCAATTTTTTTTTCAATCGACTGAAATTTAAACACAACAATGGAATGTGTGATTTGGAAGACATTCAAGAAACTGAAATACTCCACATTGTGTTTCCCAAATTTCAAATTACCCCTCACCTCCATTTCATCGGTATTCTACTCCAACTCCTCCACATGCACTCAGACCTTCAGCTTTCCATTTACATTTAAACAAGGAGATTGAAATAACTGAAACCCACTACTGCGTTTCCCATTCAGAATTATATTGTGCACTTTTTTTACAATCAACTCAAATTTAAACACAACAATGGAATGTGTGATTTGGAAGACATTCATATTGTTTTGTAACATTCCATGTTGTAAAATTGTGCATGTTATGAAGCAAGCAACCCACCATGAGATGACCCTTTACATTTAAACAAGGAGATTCAAATAACTGAAATGGGACAGTGTATTTTTTCAACATTGCAGACTATCTATAACAACACTGTGCCTTGCAAGTATCATGACATAATACTTGCAAGGCACGGTGTTGTTATAGATGGTTTGTAGTGTTGGAGAACACACTGTCCCATTTCAGTTTTCCAATTTAATTACATTTGTGGCACCTCATTTTGCTATTTGGAAATAATGGTTTTCAATGACATGTATTGGGATTTTTGTCCATCCATGCCGAACAATTATTTTGAAAAGTAGATGGTTGTTATGATGCATGTGACACACATTTTTTTAGGGAGAATAGCCTACTCCCAATTGCAGAAGGTGATCTCCTTGCGACATGGCTTACACATGATAATGTATTTCCCTTCTTTAGGGATAAGACATATATGCTTATCATTGCTAGTCGATTTGTGGATTTGATTGTCTAAGAATTTTTGCATCAACGTTGTAGATGAGACTTCGTGATCCAACATCAAAATGAGTGATGTTGTCTTCTTCATCCTTATGTTGGATCATGGAGTGTGATCCCAAACGTTGATGCAATAATTCTTACACAATCGAATCCGTAATTAAACTAGCAATAATCAATACGGATTGTGGAAAATTGATATCATTTATGTCTGATTATGTTATCATTTCAAACACATGTTTTTTCAGGGATAATAACTTTATTTTACTATATTTCGTAGGGAGATTATCTTTTGCATTGCAATTGGACATAGCTATTATCCCTAGAAGAATGCATGTCAGAGGCATCATAACATGCAAAAACCCATTGTGTTTTCCATGATGCTACTGTTATGTAAATTTTTTGTTGGAAACATATGAGTAGATATTGAAAAAGACTATTTTGCTCAAAGTAAGTGTTGTTAAAAAACTACAACGTGAACTTCAAAACATTCATTTCTCATAGCCTGCATAAACAATAAGTGAGCCACAGCCAACTGTGTTTTGTATGATGCAACTATTATGTGAATAATGTGTTGGGCAGATATCAAAGAAGAGT
>CM021109.1:481913387-481935464 GCA_007115665.2 Sequoiadendron giganteum
CTAATAATGATTTTGAATGCCACATTTCTGGGTTTTTGTCCATCCACGCCAAACAATTATTTTGAAAACCCGTTGGCGCTAACACAATTTCTTGGCAACAGGAGAGAAAATGGCACACGAGATGAGACGTTCGGCCCTCAAGTCTTTCCTTCCCACCCGACAACCTTTTCCCTCGCCGGTCCCACCTCTTCCGTCGTGTCTCTTTTCTCCATGCAGTATGGGGGGCATATCCTATGTTATATACATATGTGAATTTTGTCCAGGAGTTAAGGAGGGAGCAAGCTATCTCTTGGACAAAATTTACATATGTATATAACATAGGATATGTTGGTTTCAGGCATAAATTCACATATGTATATAACATAGGATATGTCGGTTTCAAACTCCTAGACAAAATTCACCTATGCACAGTAAAAAATGCATGAAAAACATACATAAGAACATACATGGATACATACATAACATGACAAGATGTCGTAGTGTGGGGCCCGCCAGATGCCTAAAACAGTGGGTTTTACAATAGTCTGATTTTTAGGAGACAGTGTGCTTTCCAAAACAACAGTATATAAAATGGTGGCAAAAATGGGATGTCATGTGGGCTTTTTTCTATTTCTGAATTATGATTTTGAATGCCTCATTTTGTGCTTTTTTATCCATTCCCAATAACAATGCGAACAATGGTGATATTCTAGATTTTACATGATTTTTGAAATATAGCATTTCATTGCAGAACCCACAAATTCTGCTTTCTACAAACATTATTCAGTAATCTCACTTATTTCATTCGGACATGGAAAAATTTGAAAACCAGCATACGGGGAGGAAACAAAACAAAAATTTCAAAACCCTCAACAAAAAAAAACATTATCAGACCTGCATTTCAACTAACTACTAGACAAAATTCACCTATGCACATTGAAAAATGCATGAAAAACATACATAAGAACATACATAACATGACGAGACGTCGTAGTTGGGGGCCTGCCAGATGCCTAAAACTGACATATCCTATGTTATATACATATGTGAATTTTGTCCAGGAGTTAGCTTGCTCCCATTATAAATAGCCTAAATGATCCTAAAGCTTTTAACTAACCATAATTATTTAAGCTTTTGAGAAGCGACGGACAACCCTCTAGGTTTTCCATAGTACAACTTTTTTTTTTGGTGCAACTTTTGTTGCAAGCAAGGGCAGTTATAAAATATGAAAGTGACCTTGAATACATTCTTTTCTTATGGTATGCACAACACTAAGTGTTGTCATTGAACAAGATTTGAAAAGTGTGGGACAACCTAGTGTGTTTTCCATCGTGCAAAATTTTTTGTGCATCTTCTCTTCAAAACGTATTACAATATTCAAATGGAATGTTTGGTGCATGTGATGGGTTGTTATAAAATATGAATGTGAACTTCAATACAGTGTTTTGTTATAGTTTACATAACAGAAAGTGTTGTCTTTGAAGAAGAATAGAGAAGCGAGGGAAAACTATGTTAACCTAATTGAGGCAAGGGGAGTAACCAATAGGGTTGTTTCTTGTAAAGGGTTTTAGAACAGTTTGTGGGTTGCATGGTTTATAACACCCTATTTTTTCCAACCTAAAAATTTAGATAACAGTTTGAGTGTCTTGAAAAGCTTTTCTTATATACACTGTATGAATGTAAAAATGGCACCTCTAAAAATTACAACTGTTAGTTATGGTATAAATTGCAATTTAGTATCTTCACGTGATTGACAATAATAATTGGACAAAATAATTGCATGTTGTAAAACACAGTGGGTTACTTGTATAGTGTTTTACAATAGTGTGGGTTGTGCATTTCAAATTCTTCTTTTCATTGAAAAAATATATGCTTGATTACTGCAAAATGGTGCAATAAATTTTGGAACTTTAACTATCCATAACACTTACAAAAATTTTATAGTTTACAGGAAACCAAGGATGTGTGTTGTAAAACAAAAATTGGTTCCTGCAATGAAGAATGTCATTGACGTGGATAGCACATCTGAAAGGTTGTGTAGTAGTGCATCTTCTTCGGGGCGGTCGCATTCAAGAAACGTACAAGTAAGATCTGGTAATTACAAGATGCAATCAAATGTATAATTTTAATCTCTCATAAGTGGTTATGACATTGATTAGAAAGTGGGAATGTTTTATTCAGGATGCAACAACTGCGGTACGGAGGAAGTCCCCTCGATTTACGAAAACGGTCAACCCTAAGGCAGCAACGTGTTTGGTAATTGATTGTGAACTTAAAATTTCCCTTCCCTTCCTATGCGTCAATTAGAATGCTTTTTAATTTTAGTTCAAAAATATCATGTCTATTACAAATTTCTGATTTTGGCATATATCGTTCCTTTGATTTGGGAAAATAATGAGGGAGATGATCTTGCTCATGCCATATTCCATGACCGGAAGGAAAAGCATGCAGAGGGAGACCCTAAGGATGGAGAGGGATCCAATAAAGCACGGGGTCATGTGGTGGATGGAAAGGTAGATATAATAACTGAATTATTGCATCGTTTGGTTGTGTGTATATGTTGAGGATTCAATTTTTTTGAATATCAAATATATTAAGCGATTTTATTTTCCAAATTTGTTGTGTAGGTTGCTACTAAATACAGAAGAGAAACGGTAAATGGTAGATATATATATTACTATATTGTAGAAGAATGGATGAGAAAGTATTATGATTGGAGAGTCTTCAACATGCATAGGTTTCAGCATCACCACCTTCCTATTCTTGAAGCACCAAAGCATGGCTGAGTTGTGTTGGGGGGGGAACCAAAACAACCCACTCCTCCCCCTGATAAATTGAAAGAGTACCTTCTAAAGAAGGTGGAAAATATAGAGTACCAAATGAATATACGACAGCAGCTACAGCAAAAGCATGTTATTAGATGTGTATGTCAAAAGTATGGGAAACAAAACTTCCTTCAACTTCCCAAGAAGGAAAGGATGAGGTGAAGAATAAAATGGAATTATACAACAGTCAGGAGATGAAGGAGTATAGAAGGTAAAGAATATTACAATTGCAAGAGAGAAAGAGACAGGAAGGAATGGTAATGTTGAACTGAACTGTTAAATGTGAGTTTTCCTTGCTTCATTTTTTATGTTCGGATGCATACAAGGTATACTTAATGTTAACTTACATCACATGACAGGGTGATGGTTGAGAAGCAGTTTCTTCCCCCCAGCAGATTAGGGTTCATTTCCTAGAGGAAGTTGTGCCCACAAAAGATGAAGATGATTTTGTTCCTCCCACCCATGCATCTAACATTCAGAATAAGCATCCTACACAGTTGAAAGTTTCAAGGCACCCTCTAAAGAAGAAACGAAAAAAAATGATGATCTAGAAATATTTTGTTTACTCTAATGTTTGTTTTAATTATTTGAATGAATTGGTTGCATGGATCTAAGTTTGGTACAATGTTTCAATTCCTCCTATTACACAACAATGATGAACAATGAACTGCTTCCCTTGAGCAGTTTTTTGTGATTTTCGATGGTGAACAATTGCCCATGGAAGCACAAGATGATGTTGTTCCTCCCGACCCGCCATCTAATAATGTTGAGAAGAAGAAGAAGAATAAGAAGAAGGAGCATATGTCATTAAACGTGTCAAGGTGCCTTGACATGGAGGAACTAGAAGAAATCGTGAATTAAAATTCTTTTATTTAATGTTTGTTTTGATTATTTCAATGAATTGGTTGCATGTAGCTGAATTTGAAATGACCTTGACCTAATTGGTGATTTCATTGCAATTGAAATGAGAGAGGTTAATACAGATGGGCATGCAAATGGGGAGAGAATGGGCCACGAAGTGGGACAGGGTAACACAGATGGTCATTAGGACGGGGAGAACAATGGCTTGAATGTGGAACTGGGTAACAGAGATGGACATGGGGATGGGGAGAGTAGTTTCTTGCAAGTGGGAGAGGGTAATAAGGATGGACCCAGGGAGGAGGAGAGTGTTGTCCTACAAGGGGGAGATGGGAATAAAGATGGAAATGGGGACGGGGAGAGGTGTGGCATGCCATCTATATTGGTATGAGACCCAACACACTTCCATGCTTTGTTCTTATTTCTTTAGCAATCTTCTAATGTGCCTTCAATTATGCTTCACGTCAATGACATTTCCATTGCAGGAAAATCTAGTGGATGAACAGATGACATAGTTCAATGGCATAAATTTTAAGGTTGGTGATCACGTCGACCTTTGGAGGCCACATAAACGAGTTGCCAAAGGCATTCTACATGTTGTCGCTAGAAACGCTCACACCCACTACTTGAAGCACCCAAAAAATTATGTGAGAGTCAACATTGTTGAGGCCATTGATGGTCAATGCTACGTGCCTTTTCCCATGCCTGGCGCAGAGACCATTGGAGAGTGTGTGGGCGGATTTTTCATATGGAAATTCAATGAGATGAAGCATTTTGTTCCAGAGGTACACATAAATGATATGTTGTATCTATATCATATTGCATATGTTGTTTCCATGCATACGTTAATTTTCATTAATTGTTTGCTATAGGGTAAAGGTGTTAAACCTAACATTGACAAAGCATAGACTACAAAGAAATTTGTTGTTTCACTTTCATCATCTGCAAGGGTTTGTGGATTTTGAATCACCCCTCCTGAAATACACAAGGACCCTAAGAAACATGTCATATTTTACGCATACCTAAACTTGATTGCAAGGAATAGGCAACATAGGAATTAATGAGACAAGCTCTGAATACTGATTCTGCTTTGTGGTTTCATTATTTGAATATTGAACAATTGTTGTGTAGAGATACACCATTTGCATATGTTTCATAACTATGGTGTTATACATTTCATACGAGACTTTTCATGGGCTTCTTTAATTATTTTATTATTGTACAATTATGCTAAATATATATACTAATTTCATGTCATTGGAACACATAATTGTTATCCATTTCATATTAGACTTTAAGAAAAATAGTCTTGTTCACTATCTGTTCATATGTTTCGAACACAAATTTTACATAACTCTTGTGTTGTCCACTCTAGAATTTGTTTCCATTAATGTCAAAGCAATAAGACAACAAAATGTTCTTGATTGGTAAACAAGTCACTAGTATTGGTTTGGTAATTTAGTTGATGATCTCTTCATTTTAGTTCTTTGACAATCAATTGACTTGGCATACAAGTGTTTTTCAACTCTAGTACACTGCATATTATTTCATGTTCAGTCATCTTGCATATTGTGATAAGGATCTAAAATTGTGACTATATGTAAATACAATTATATGAGTTGAAACAGTTATGAAGATAGATCTCTTTCTATTAAAAAACACAAAACACTATTTATGCATGTCGTTGAAGGCATTCAGTATCACTAAAGTGTTTTGGTCCTCATGCTCATTTATTTATCATATGTCATTCAGTTTTAAAGTTGTCGTAAGATTATGTTATCTTGTAAATATTTCAGCTTTTGGGTTTCTATAATGTTCTCAGTCTCTGTGATCTTGTTATGGTCTTTATGTTCATTCATGTTAAAAATCATCAAACATGCTTGATAACTAAATTTCTCTAGAGCTTGCACTTTACATTTGGTTATTAATGCTAAAGTGGTTGGTATGGGAACAATTGATGTCACCATTTATAAAGAAATTTGAGAAATTATTTTAAAAAACAATCCATGAGGTATGGGATTTGAAACCAATCAAGTGTCGGTAATCTAGTTTTGGATTGTGATAATCCATACAAGTGGATAGAATGATATACTAATTTTTGAAATGCACCATTTGTAATGCATATTATATATATAACTACCTAAAAAATATGTTGGGTCTCAATCCTAGAAACATAAAAATAAGGACTATCCATGAGTCACTCAAAAGATCAAATCAAATTTCGAATGAACAAGTGAAATGCCTCAAGAAAAGAATGATGAAAATCAGACTAATGCCAACAATTGCAAAGGTGATTACAATAGGCCCATCAAAATATCTCAATCAAGTAATGCACCCTTGATTCTCATTATGTACCTTCAACCATATGGTAATGACAACAATGTGATTGGTAAAGTATTCATTTTCATGGTGTACCCTTACCCAAATGCCAATGACAAAGCAAAGCATATATTGGTGGATTAGAAAACCCTATTCATCCTTCTAGAAAACCTTTAAAGTAAGGTTTTAAGTCTCAATATTCTAAAACACCACTCTCTATGATTTGTTTATCCTCTACAAACTTAGTTGTTCAAACCTCTTCTCCATTTAAGGAGGTTAATTTACTTCTAAAAAAAAATTTATCTTGGAGAATTTTCTCCATATAACCTTAATTGGTTCCTGAATAATAGTTTGTATACATAACTATTGCAGGATGGAAAACACACTGGGTTGTCCTAGACTTTGCAAATCTTGTTCAAAGACAGCAGTTAGTGTTATGCACATAGTAAAAAGATAATGTATTGAAGTTGAGCTTCATAATTTTTAACAACCCTTACTTTCAGCCAAATACTCTTCTTTGATAACTGCCCATATGTTTCCAACACATTATTCACATAACAGTTGCATCATGGAAAACATAGTATGTTGTGGCTCACTTATTATTTTATGCAAGTTGTGAGAAATGAATGTTTTGAACTTCAAGTTATTGTTTTTTAGCAACACTTACTTTGAGAAAAACACACTTTTTCAATATCTGCTCATAAGTTTCCAATAGAAAATTTACATAGCAGTAGCATCGTGGAAAACATAGTGGGTTGTGGCTCACTTCTTATTTTTCTGGACTGTAATAAAATAATTTTTTCAACTTCACTTTCTTGTTTTATGACACCCCTTACTTTAAGAAAAACAGTCTTGTTCACTATCTGTTCATATGTTTCCAACACAAATTTTACTTAACTGTTGCAGGATGGAAAACACACTGGGTTGTCCCAGACTTTGCAAATCTTGTTCCAAGATAGAAGTTAGTGTTATGCACATAGTAAGAATAAAATGTATTTAATTTGAGCTTCATAAGTTTTAACAACCCTTACTTTCAGCAAAACACTCTTCTTCGATATCTGCCCATATGTTTCCAACACATTATTCACATAATAATTACATCATGGAAAACATAGTGGGTTGTGGCTCACTTATTATTTTATGCAGGCTGTGAGAAATGGATGTTTTGAACTTCACATTGTTGTTTTTAACAACATTTACTTTGAGAAAAACACTCTTTTTCAATATCTGCTCATATGTTTCCAACAAAAAATTTACATAACAGTAGCATCATGGAAAACACAGTGGGTTGTGGCTCACTTCTTATTTTTTCTGGACTGTAACAAAATAATGTTTTTAACTTCACTTTCTTGTTTTATGACACCCCTTACTTTAAGAAAAACAATCTTGTTCACTATCTTTTCATATGTTTCCAACACAAATTTTACTTAACTGTTGCAATATGGAAAACACACTGGGTTGTCCCAGACTTTACAAATCTTGTTCAAAGACAGCAGTTAGTGTTATGCACACAATAAGAAGACAATGTATTGAAGTTGAGCTTCATAATTTTTAAAAACCCTTACTTTTAGCAAAACACTCTTCTTCGATATCTACACATATGTTTCCAACACATTATTCACATAGCAGTTGCATCATGGAAAACATAGTGGGTTGTGGCTCACTTATTATTTTGTGTAGGCTATGAGAAATCAATGTTTTCAAGTTCACGTTGTTGTTTTTTAAAAACACTTACTTTGAGCAAAACACTCTTTTTCAATATCTGCTCATATGTTTCCAACAGAAAATTTACATAACAGTAGCATCATGGAAAACATAGTGGGTCATGGCTAACTTCTTATTTTTTCCAGACTGTAACAAAATCTTACTTTCAGCAAAACACTCTTCTTCAATATCTACCCATATGTTTCCAACACATTATTCACATAATAGTTGCATCATGGAAAACACCATGGGTTGTGGCTCACTTATTATTTTATGCAGGTTGTGAGAAATAAATGTTTTGAACTTCATGTTGTTGTTTTTTAACAACATATACTTTGAGCAAAACACTCTTTTTCAATATTTTCTCATATGTTTCCAATAGAAAATTTACATAACAGTAGCATCATGGAAAACACAATGGGTTGTGGCTCACTTCTTATTTTTTCCGGACTGTAACAAAATAATGTTTTCAACTTCACTTTCTTGTTTTATGACACCCCTTACTTTAAGAAAAATAGTCTTGTTCACTATTTGTTTATATGTTTCCAACACAAAATTTAAATAACTATTGCAGGATGGAAAATACACTGGGTTGTCCTAGACTTTCCAAATCTTGTTCGAAGACAGCAATTAGTGTTATGCACATCATAAGAAAATGTATTGAAGTTGAGTTGCATATTTTATAACTACCCTTTCTTGCAGGAAACGTTTGATAACATTGTAGGGGTCAAACAACTCAACTCGCTATGCTATTACAAACAACTCAGATGACTAAACTGGAAAACTCCACCTTTCAGCCAAGAACAAACAGCTGACAAAAACCAATCTTTGACTTAAAAATATCCATATGTCAACTTTCAAAATAGACTGTCCTTAACCAGCCTAATTAGGTTTCCTTTAATCATTCAATTTGTCAGACAACAACAAAAGACTCTCTCACACTCTTAACTTAGTTCCATGGCATGTAAAATACTCTATTTGAATGAATCTTCAATGTCTTTTTAGCCTTTCAAGGAAGGAAATTCCAAACACTCCACATACTATTCAATCTACACCTTTTGAGAATTTTGTCCTAAAAGGACAGTCAATTAATGGTCTCCAAATACTCATAAATTCACCAATCCCTATCTTGGAATGGATTCACCTATGCCCAAAAACCTCTTCAAAACAAAATTACACAACAAGGACTGATATTCCACAAACAAAACTCATCAAGTCACAAATGTACAGAGACATTTACAAAATATGAAATTCCATTTCAATATCCTTATACATTTCCAAGAGAAGATGCACAAGAAAAGTTGCAGAATAGAAAACATAGACTATAAAAAAATAGTGTATTCAAGTTCACCGTCAAATTTTATAAGAGAAATATGCATTACACAATGAAATGTAAAAACATTTCGAGTCAATATTATACAATCTGAAGAAAATTACAATGCACATTTAATACTGGAAACATTGAGGACTATGTCAACCATTTACGAATAGGTATAATCTTTGTGTTCTCAACATCTAGAAGCATTTTTCGCACTCTAATTGTCAAAGTGGAATTGACAGCATACAATGTTGGCACCCTGTAATTCTCATGTAGCGGCCTAAAGGAGGGCCTGACACGGTGGATCTCAAACCTGATAATTTGGACCTTTTTGATTACTAATTAGAGATTCCCCTTGAGGGATATCATAAACGTCATGCTCAGTTGATCCGTAAGATTGTGCCTATGTATGATAACTGTAGGTCTAATGCACACCTTCCATATGCATCCAGCTTGGAAAAGGTCTCGAATTTCTTCGTAAACAGACATTGGCCAATCACATAAATTGACAATCTTTATTTATAGATTGTAATATTGAACGTCGATGCCCATATGTTCCTATACACCAAAGACAATGTTCAAGAAGTGAGCATAATTAGCATAGTGCAAATCTGTGCAGTTTGGCCCTTTTCTATTAATTCTCCTTAACATCTTTTCCCACAACCTATACGGGAGGCTGAGTTCCTCAATTCGAGCAAGAATATTGCATGGTAGATACAGGTGGTAGTTGGTCAACCAACTAGCCACCCATGCTCGAGAATTGTGGAACATCTTCTATAGAACTGTAGCAGCAGGTTGTAAAATTCCTGAAATGAAAGACAAAACAACTTTTTTAGAAGGTAGACCTGCATTCTCTAATTAGAAATACATTGTCAATGCAATGGAAATAGTGAAAAAATAAGCAAGCAAAGTGGAAGATATAGATAATGTATGCACTAAAGAGATTGTACCTATTTTTTTGAACTGAACGAAGCAGCACGTGCAATATCTCCAATGGGCATATGGCAACGCATGAGGAGAACAGTGGGAAGAAAAATGCCTGAAAGGAAAGAGAACAAAAATTTCAGCACATACAACAGCATTCTCTAATTAGAAACACATGAAACAGTTGCTAAAAAAAATTGAAATCGAAAGAAAACTTTTCATAACTTAAGTAACTGTGTATGGATAGTGTCTTTTCCAACATGGAAAATAATTTGAGCATTCTATTTGTTGCAATCACATGAATTGAACTAATGAATTGTAGAAAATATATTTTTGTTACGAACACAAAATGCACATCACAGTTGTAGGATGGAAAACACAGTGGGTTGTGCCTAACATTTTTATTTTCTACAGACTGTAACAAAATAACGTCTCAAAGTTCACCTTCTTATTTTGTGGAAACCCTTTCTTTCACAAAATATTCCATTTTAATATGTTTTCATATGTTTCAAACACAAAATGTACATAGCAGTTGCACGATGGAAAAAACACTGAAATTTGTCAACTTAACTATCTAAAACTCTTAACAACCCCTGCAAATAATCATAGTTGTAGGATGGAAAACACAGTGGGTTGTTCCTAACATTTTTATTTTCTACAAACTGTAACAAAACAAGGTCTCAAAGTTCACCTTCTTGTTTTGTGGCAACCCTTTCTTTCACAAGATATTCCATTTTAATATTTTTTCATATGTTCCAAACACAAAATGCACATAACCATTGCACGATGGAAAACACACTCAAATTTTTCAACTTAACTATCTGAAACTCTTAACAACCCCTGCAAATAATCAAAGTTGCAGGATGGAAAACATAGTGGGTTGTTCCTAACATTTTTATTTTCTACAGACTATAACAAAACAAGGTCTCAAAGTTCACCTTCTTGTTTTGTGGCAACCCTTTCTTTCACAAAACATTCAATTGTACTATGTCTTCATATGTTCCAAACACAAAATGCACATAACAGTTGCACGATGGAAAACACACAAAAATTTGTCAACTTAAATATCTAAAACTCTTAACAACCCCTACAAATAATCATCATTATAGAGACCCATTTTAGTCCCCCTCAACATACTTGAAACCCACATACGGCTCTTTTGGAACAACTTGCACAAAAACAAGAAATAATGTTGTTGACAAGGCCAATTACGCCAAATTTTAGCAAACACACCACTCAAATCATACAACCATCCCAAGAAACCAATGAGGCAGGTCTCACCAGCCCTCAAAACCACCAAATCCACACTTGGTTTGCAAAGACTGTCTATCCCAAATGCCTATTCACGGAACCCTTGTTTCAATTGACATGAGGGTAACTTGGAAAACTATATTCGACTCTTTTTGAAAAAATAAAACCAGCTCAAACACCTTTATTCAAGCTTGTACATGCTTAAAAGAACAAGGGATGTCACTGCTCTCACCTTTTTGATGAAACCCTAACCTTAAACCTCGCTTGTCATGCTCTTTTCCACTCACACTCTACAAGGGCAGAAACTCAAACCACCTAATTCCTTTCTCCCTTCAAAAAACCATCTTCCCAACAACAAAACCTAACCTATTAGAATCATTCCCTGAGTGATAGAGATCACATCGCTGATTACATCCATTGCATCGCACATCTTTCATAAGGCAACTTTTAGGTGAAATATGGTGGTTTTAGTAAGTGAATGTCTATCAAACTTGGGGGCAGCAAATTTTAAGGTAAGATTAAGTTTTTGCAAGCTTAATTAGTTGTGCTTGAAGAATATTTTAGGCTTAATTATTATGTTTGTAAAATAGGCCTATTTTGAGGCTTACGACAGCAAAGAAGAGCTTGATTGAAGTTTTTGTTCCATAAGGTATTTTATGTTCCAGAAACCCATTTGTGCTAATTTTTACATATCACAAATTGAGATGCTATTGTTTTGAGAAGAATGCTTGAAAACATGACTCTACCACTAGAAATCAAATCAATTAGCCCAAATTTACAAAGGAGTAGGTCTTAAATCATCATCAAAACACCTAATGACTTGAAACAGTCCTTTAACAACTCTCATAACTTAGGAATCATCTACTTTTACGAATACAAAGGCTCAATCCAACGCTGGTCTACTAAACCCTTACTTTATGCACAAAAAAGCTCTATCAAATTCAGGCTTTAATAGAATATTGTATTCCAAACCTTCCCATGCTCTACCACCATATGAAACATGTTTAAAAATGTCTTCCCATGCTTTAGGAACAAACTTTCAGCCCCTTTGAATGCACTTTCCTCAGTTACCAACTTATACGCATCCTTTTTCATTGGAAATCTTTTGTATTTTCTAAAGATCAGCAACCAAACATTAAATGGTTCACTTCCCCTGCATGATTCAACAAATACACTTCTTAAATTACATAACGTCATACCAAAAATTGGACTTATGTAAGCAAAGTTATTAAATTCAAACCACACCTTCCATTGGGTTTACACCCATGAAAGGCAGTCGCTGGCAAGGACTCCTTTCCCGAGATTGGAATGTTGAAGTGAACAAAAAAATCCATAAAATAAATCATAAATTTTATGACGTGGTACAAGCACATATTGGAAAAAAGTAATCTGCAATACCATTTCCTATTACAATAAATAAATTGAAATGGTTTTTCTCATACTCACTTGTATTAGATGTTGTATCCTCTGCCACATCCATAGTAGTTGCACCTGAAGTCTCACATTGCATATTGATATTCAAATTCAAACTATTGTTCACGGACAACGAAAATGAGTCATCCAAAGGGGTTCGCTGATTTGACTATTGTGCAAAATGCTTTCTACATCAGGTTGGACGTCGACAAGGATCCTTGGTTGCACTAAACCATGGATGCATGCAAATGGTGGTAGTTGCATCTTGATCAAGATCCAAAATGAATTCAAATAGAAATGCATTTGATTTTCGTAGGTCCTCTACAAACCTTTCCATGCATTTTACATATGACTGCACCTGTTGTAGAGATTGTGGCAATGTACGTATCACTTTCTTAAAGAGTTTGTTAGTGTCATTCCAAAGAGACATTGTCACCACATTTTCATCATATACATGAGTCATAGAAGAAGCTTGCATAGGGGTCAGAACATTAGGATTTTTTTCTTCTACGGCCCCCATTGACAATGTCTCATTCAAATTTATGCCTGTATCAATTGGTTGACCTCCCCCATCTAAATGAGCACAAAATAAATTTGTATTATGCTATAGAAAATGAAAAACACAATTGACTCAAATAAAGTAACGCAATTTGAAATGAAATTCACTTACCGTGGACCACACCTTCAATAGCAGATGATCTTTTAATCAAGTGAGAAAACTTGACAACATGTTTGGATGTGTTCCCCTACAAACTCCAAGGGTAGTCACAAACAAAAAGGTTCTCCCCAAATTTTTGAACAAGTTAGTGCATTGACCTACTTTGACTTTTCACCCAGTACCATCTAGGATCTATTTCATCGGGAATACAGTCATCGTCTAGAATTTCCTTGGCCCGCTCCACACTAGATCGCATATTTAAATAATTTTTGTTCGTCAAAAAACCATAATGCTGCAACTTTTCCTTTTGCCTATAGAATGGTTCCATTTTATACACAAGTGTGTAATACAAATAGTCCATTCACCTATTGCATTTTTTTGAACGATCGCACAAGTACCGAGTTTTTAGTATGCAATGGTATGAATCAATGGTTGCATTTGTATCCTAGTTGGCATGTGGGAATAGTCTGTAATTTTTCACCCACATGGCTGCGAAAAAAAACATCCAATAGTCAAGTAAGCCATAATGTATTAGATGTGACATCAAATAATTTGAATGGTGCGAGTCATGTGAGGTGATGAAAATTGTCAATTGACCAATTTGACCTTCTCCTTCGCACCAAGTCTTCTTGGAGTACTCTAAGAATCTAGGCTGATCATTGAACTCCTGAAAGAAAGAGTTCAATAGATGAGTGATGCAATCTTCAGTGTCAATGATTTCCATCATGATCGTGCAAAGACAGTGGAAGATGTCCATTTCCCTTTCCTTGGTTGCATACTTATATACATTCTTTAGCCAAGCCCTTTTGACATGCCAAAGGCATAGAAGCACATGACATTGAAAGACAACCCTAATAGACAATACAAACAATATTGTTTACCACTCGACTGCATGATAAAGTGGCATTGAAAATGAATAGAAAGTGAGAAAGTTACACAAATGAAGAAAGGGATGCACATACTGTATGGCTTGGATCTCTGCAATCGCATCATCGATCAAAAATGAATTGATTCTCCATTCAGGCATGACTCTTCTTCCACATTCGAGCAATACGCGTAGCCACACAAAGATGTCCTCAATCTTGTTTCATGAGGAGACTACCCATGCAACCGACACACCACTCTATTGCTCATCAAAAATGAGGAGAGTATACAATGGGTACTATAGAGAGAACAACTCAGCATGAGCATTGTGAAGTTTACAGCCAAGAAGATCATTGAAAACACAACAAACTATTTGTCAATGTTTGTAAGGCCTCACCTCATATTTTTTAGTTGCAAATGTGGAATCCATCGAGATTACTAAATTGTGCGAGAAGATAACCATCCTATCCAACATCCATGGATTTTGAACCCCGATAACAAAAGGTGTATTGTTCCCATCGGGCCATTGAAAGTAGAAGTTGTCAAAGTCTTGTTCACTCCATAGTAGGATACTTGTCAAATCAACTTTGTGTTTTTGTGCATGAGTAGAACTCACCTTTCGCCAGGAATTCATTACATCTTTTCTTGTAATGAATTGATCTCTCTTGGACATCATGCCACATAACACAGGATCGTTGATGTGTCTATCCATTATTGCATTGACACTGGTGTCCATGAGCAAAAGGCTTTCAATATAGCTTTTGCACTCTATGGATAGATTAGCGGAAAAAATAGAACACTTCTATCCACTCGTGTCATGAATGCCATGGTAAAATTCACCATTTTTATCTACGTGGAACATTTCTTTGTAGATAATATAAGAAACATCAAGTTTTCCTTCCATAACCTTTTCCATGAAGTAGTATTGACAACCTCGTATTTATATAAATGTCTTATGTCATTTCTTATTTGGTGGAGGTTGGTCTCTCTTGTCTTTAGGATCATATAGACACCAATAGCTGTGAGAAAGGTATCATCTCATCATGTTCAACCAAGAGGGAGTAAAATATCATTCACCCATAGAAATGAATGTCAATATATACAAACCTCTTATACAAAATTGTTTTTCTATAAGTTTTTTCATAGATAGGACATGAGGTGGTAGGTTCTCTTATTTTATTGTCCAGAATTTTGGTTTCTACACCTTCAACAGACATTTCACCATGAATGAACTAATCAAGTCTCATAAGAGGAATTGCTGCAACAAGGTCAGTGACCTTATCCTTGTTGACAGAAATAGCAGCCCATTCCAAATCGGAAGACAAAAAAGGAGAGCCTCTATTTTGTACATCTTGCACCTGCAATTCATCTAGCTTCTTCCATTTCAAACCTCTACCCATTCTATGAAATCATAGCATTGGACGAATACTTAAAATTAGTGTGGATTGTGTGAAGAAAAAGAAAAAAATCATTCATTGAACATAGATAAAATGTGCTTGCATTTCTCTCACCCATGTGAAACCAATAGGACATTTTGACTTCAACCGAGGAAAATTAAAGTTGATAGATTCATTCAAGCTACACATAAAATATAACACAAATGCATGTTGGAAATCGGACAGTCCAACAACCCAACACTATGTTTTCTGAATCATAATTATTTTCTGCACTTTTCTTTCAATCATGCAAAATTCAAACACAACAATGGAATGTGTGGTTTGGAAGACATTCATACTGTCTTGTAACATTCCATGTTGCAAAATAGTAGGTGTTAAGAATCAAGCAACCTGCCATGAGACAGCCATTGACATTTGAACATGGAGATTCAAAAAAAAAAATCTGAATGGGAAACGCAGTGTTGGGTTTCAATAAAAAAATTGTACAAAATAATTCCTTATGGGAAACACAGTGCTAGGTTTCAGTTATTTGAGTCTCCTTTTTTAAATGTAGAGGATTTTACAAGATCTTTTAATTTGAAATTTGGGAAACACAATGTGGAGTATTTCAGTTTCTTGAATGTCTTCAAAATCACACATTCCATTGTTATGTTTAAATTTCACACCATTGAAAAAAAAACCTGCAAAAAATAATTCAAAATGGGAAACGCAGTGCTGGGTTTCAATAAAAAAACTGTAAAAAATAATTCTGAATGGGAAACACAGTGTTGGGTTTCAGTTATTTGAATCTCCTTATTTAAATGTAGAGGGTTTTACAAGATCTTTTAATTTGAAATTTTGGAAACACAATGTGGAGTATTTCAGTTTCTTCAATGTCTTCAAAATCACACATTCCATTGTTGTGTTTAAATTTCACACCATTGAAGAAAAAAAACTGCAAAAAAATAATTCAGAATGGGAAACACAGTGCTGGATTTCAATTAAAAAACTGTACAAAATAATTCTGAATGGGAAACACAATGCTGGGTTTCAGTTATTTGAATCTCCTTGTTTAAATGTAGAGGGTTTTACAAGATCTTTTAATTTGAAATTTTGGAAACACAATGTGGAGTATTTTAGTTTCTTGAATGTCTTCAAAATCACACATTCCATTGTTGTGTTTAAATTTTGCACCATTGAAAAAAAATTGCAAAAAATGATATTAAACTACTATCTTATACTACTAATACATAAGAAAAGAGACAAAAGCCATTATTTTTTTCACCAAAATAATAGACCAAGGCCTTATTACATGAAAAAATCCAATACCCACCTTGGACATCAATGAATTCACATGGACGTCATATGGGCTCAATCAATGAGACCCTAAATACAAAATAAAATCGCAAAGACATGTTCGGCCCATAACTATCTTATGGATTAAATCCCTAAATATATTTATCTATTTTGGAGCCACTAACACATGTGGGACCCATTTTTATGACAAGATTCTCAACTTCTTCTTCAATTACTTAAGAAAGGGAAAATACTTTAAATGAGTCTAAAGTCAAATGTAATACGAAAAATAATGCCAAGGTTACTATTAGAATATAAATAGAAGATACCTCTATAATTATACATTATAGGAATCCAAATTCACATTCTAAGAGTGTTTGAGATGCATGAGATAGAAATATGATTACAATATAAATAGAATCTTAATCCAAGCAATGTATTTGTACAATCCTTATCAAACAATCTCACTTTAATCTCAATTTTAGTAACATCCATATTCACCTATTTGTGAATTTTCTTCATCCTTAATTTCATTTTCAACTTCATTCTTGAACCACTTTAGGAATCTATGTTGAAGATTAAAACCATCATTGAGTGATTTCATTTTAGGCCACAATCTCCGTGATATAATTATTATTCCTTTTAGTAGTTGTGTATATATTCTTAAATCTAGGGTTATCAATAAACTCAATTGAAGAACCAATGATATCTAGGTATTTTCCTTTGTATTAGAGGGAGGGGAAATGATATCAATAGGGAAAACATTAGATGGATCACCTCAACACTAATATTAGAGGCGGTAGGACTTCTACTAATACTAGCTCTACCTATAGGTCTAATAAGTTTAAAGAAGATAACACTAGGAATAATGAAGATTTAGTGGGATCATTTGTAGTTTCCTCACCAGGACTAGACCTCTTGTAAGATTTAAAAATATGGGAACTATAGGGAGAAATTTTAGTGATCACATTTTTTCGGGGTTAGAGAATCTTTTCCCACATAAAAGAGACTTGATTCTTATAAAATAATAGCACTTTTTCATTAACAACCACCCTATGGTTGGATTTGAGAAGTAAGGAATTGGATTTATCACAATTATAAAGTTAAATTATAAAAACTTGGTGTAGTGGACCATTTTCTCCTACCTAGAATCTCATTCATGACTTATTTCTCTATATATAATAAAAACTACAAAGAAAAGCATACTAGGTAATTATGCCTTATATTGTTTACAAAGGGAAATTTATTTAACAAAAGATAGATAATTTATACTTCTCATTTAGGGTAAAATATTTAATAAGAAAGAAGTTGAATTCATTTTAAGGAAGAGCCTCCTTGAGATATCTTAATTATCATTTAATGAGCTTCTCAAAGCCTTTTATGAAAGTTTCAATGTTTTCTTTTCTTTCACATTTTCTCACTTGATGGGTCTTGGCTCTTTTCTTAGACATTCTAGCAACTACAATGTTGAACTCTTTAGAGTCTTAAAATTTCAGATCCCTCACAATAACCTTCTTACTCTTCCTTTGTACAATGAAATCTCTATGAACTAATGGATCGTAACTATCTATGTATTACATAAATGGATTTAGCTCACCCTTCGCAAGGATTGCCAAATAATAATTTTTTTATTTTATTATTGACAATAATAAGCCTCTATTCATAGTCTCTCATCTCCCATGATAATCTTCCAAATGTACTAGTCCATAAACAAGTAGAAAATGATGAAATTATTAAGTCTCATTGGAAAAAATGAAAGAAGTTGATTCCCAAAGAGGGATCAATAAGGAGATTGATTGATAGGTAGTACCCTTTACAAATAAAGAGAAAAATGCTGATATCATTGACCTCTAAGTTGTAGATTGTGATAAATATAAAGGAGTAACCCAAATAAATATTTGATAAACTTCAATTATTATCAAGTCATTCAATAATTTTCCCAAGATCACATGATTGCAATCAACCCCACTTCTCATAATTATTCCACAAGTAATTTTACTAGGAAAATATTTTCCATCATACCAATGCGATGTTTACCATAAAACAACTCATATTGTCTAAAGAAATAGTTTCTCCACTAACTCTATGGTAGAGATGATCAAATGTTTCCTCTTTTATGGAGTGAATTTTCTTATAGCTTTTAATAATTTTTAAGATATTCCAAGAGGGGGAGAAAGGTAATTGAGGTAGTTTAAAATATCGAGGGAATCTCCATTCATCATTAAGAGTGAAAACTTGATATTTAGATAGAGTAGGAGAATAAATATTCTAGAAAAAAGTGAAAAATAGACTCAACATTATTCTCACAAAGATCACACCTATTGAGGATTGTAATGGCTCTATTTTTAAGATTATCAATAATCAATAATTTACTCTAACAAGCAACCTACTAGATGTCATTGAATTTATGTAATATATTCTTGTTCAAAATCTTCTTCTTTTCAAACACCTCAACATGTATATCATGTTAAAGGAGATAAGTAGATGCAATAGTACACTTCCATATGGAAGAACCCAACCAAATGGTCTATTTTTCTTATTAAACTAGACTATATAGAACTATTTAACTTCTCTATAAGGTAGCTAATAACCTCTTGATTGATATGATTGAGAGGAGTAAATAAATTAATTAACTTTCTACATTAAGTACCATATTCCTAGTAATTAGCCACACACTATCAAAATAAAGAATAAAGACCATTCTTGATAGCTAAACAAGGGATTAAAAAATTACGGAGAGTGTTTCCAAACCAAGAATCATACTGAAATCTAGCCTTCAACCCATTTCCTAAATTTCAAATTGGTCTCTTTCTTATGAGTTATCTATAATTTTTTACATTAATTCATATAAGTAAGACATTATATAAGTTATCCAAATTTGGAAAATCAATAACAAGTAACCCATTGAAGTATTTAGCCTCCACTATATTAGTTCAATTTTTTTTCACTTTTGCAAGCCTCCAAATAATTTTGAATGGGAAACACAGTGTTGGGTTTCAGTAAAAAAACTACACAAAATAATTGTGAATGGGAAACACAGTGTTGGGTTTGAGTTATTTGAGTCTCCTTGTTTAAATGTAGAGGGTTGTCTCATGGCGGGTTGCTTGCTTCTTTAAACCCATGGTTTTGCAATATGGAATGTTACAATACGGTATGACTGTCTTCCAGATCACACATTCCATTGTTGTGTTTAAATTTCAGTCGATTGATAAGAAAACTGCACAAAATAATTTTGAATGAGAAACATTGTGTTGGGTTTCAGTTATTTGAATCTCCTTGTTTAAATGTAAAGGGTTGTCTTATGGTTAGTTGCTTGCTTCTTAACACCCATGGTTTTTTAACATGGAATGTCACAAAACAATATGAATGTCATCCAAATCACACATTCCATTGTTGTGTTTAAATTTCACACCATTGAAAAAAAATTGCACAAAATAATTATGAATGGGAAACACAGTACTGGGTTTCAGTTATGTTAATCATCCACTTGAAATGTAAAGGGTTTTCTTATGGTCGATTGCTTGCTTCTTAACACCCACGATTTTGTAAAGGTGGAAGAATTTTGATCCTAGGTTTTCTTCGACATGGTGCTTCCTAGTGAAGTTGTGGAATGGGAAATCGAGCCAGGGTATGTTGAGGATCATCATGGAAAAAACAGGCCCTTAAGTGGCAATGAAAATTGAGAAAAATCAGAGTTAGGCAACTTGACATAAAAATTTGAATAATTTATCTATATTATTTCAAAAATATGTAAAATAAGAATCTGTGGAAAATTGAATGTAGTTTCTAAACTACTAGGTTAATTTTTGTAAAAAAAAAATCTATTTGGTGAAAATTTGAAATTTCAATGCAGTAGTACTTAAATTTCAGGGAAAAAATAAGAAGTAGGTGGTTGTCTGACCACCCTAACCATAATAAAATGATAATATTTTTCTACAATATTTTAGATATAAGTAGAAGACTCATGTCTAGATGTGATGCATATTTTTTTTCAAGTAAATAATTAATTATGATTTTTTAATTACAACTTTTAAAAAATATAAAAACTTGTATGTCTGACCACCTTAACTTGGTCAAAACTTCATGAAATTCTTTTTTTTTTTTTAATCCTATAGTATGTGAAGCATAGAATGTGACGCATGTTTTGGATTCAAAAAATGTGATACCATTTGAAAGCTATAGATGTTTTTCTATCAGGCTATCAATCAGGACTTTAGTCGTAATTCCAATAGAAAATGAATAATAATTATTTATTAGATTCAAAATAAAGTATAATTTATATTTGTAGAAAGTTGAGAAGCTCCTTTACAAACCCTTTTTGTTTCATCAATTTTAGCTAAAATAAAAGTCGTCAGCCACATGGGCGAAGTCTGGAAAAGCAAGGTAAGTTATTAAACACATTTTTCGTGTTGACTTCTTAGGATTGGCAGGTCCAAACCAAATTCCAAAGCAAGCCCGAGCCTAATCCCTAGGCATTAAATTTTGTGTCATCAAATCGGATATCCGATTCAAATCGAATATCCGATTTGAATCCGATATCTGATATGTTTTAGGAATGAGTTTTAAAAAAATTATACAATTTTTAATATATGATTTCAAAAATGCAATAAAGTTTATAATTTAATATATATAATATATAATATAGTTTATAATGTAATATATAATATACAATTTATGATAATCTCTTACCGAATTATGTATAATATTTAAATATTATTTCAATATTTTAGTTAATCTATAAATATTTAAATATATATATATATTACTAATATATATAAAATATTTAAATATTATCTCTTTCCCTCTCTCTCTCCACCTCTATCTCTCCCAAGTCTCTCACTCAATCACTCCTCTCTCTCTCTCTCTCTCTATATATATATATATATATATATATATATATATATCCTCATCCCTCTATTCTCTATCCTCTCTCCCCTCAACCCCATTCTCTTCCTCTCTCTCTCTTCTCTCTCTCTTCTCTCTCTCTCCAACTCTCCCTCCCTCTCCCTCCCACTTCCATCTATCCCTTCTCTCTCTCCCTCTCACTCTCCACCTCTACCTCTCTCCCTCCATTTCTCTCTCTCTCTCTCTCTCTCTCTCTCTCTCTCTCTCTCTCTCTCTCTCTCTCTCTCTCGCCATCTCTCCCTCTCCCTCAACCCTAAACCCTCTATCTCTCCCTCTCTCCATCTCCCTCTCCCACTCTCCCACTCTCCATCTCACTCTCTCCCTCTCCCTCTCTCTCCCTATCCTTCCCTCTCTCTCTCTCTCCATCTCTCCCTCTCCTTCTCTCCT